>CM056591.1:47087500-47277500 GCA_029721435.1 Gymnothorax reevesii
GCGAATCTCATTCAGCTTTCTTAGCAAAGTGAGACCAACCCTAAAGACCTTAGGCATTTTATGTTTCAAATTGCACTGGCAGCACTCTGGGCAGAACAGTGTTTTTCTAGGTCCTGATATTACATAATTGTTAAAATTCCTGGTCTCACCTGCCCAATCAGCCTCCTTCTCACTCTCTATACTGATTGTTTGTTCTCTTGCGCCTTCTCTCCAATCTAACTGGTAATTTTATCAAACAATCTTCTTAAAGAGTTCCTGAAATAATTCCTTCACACAGAAAAGTGAATGTAAAGTTTGCGAGATGAATGTGTGTAAATTCAGTCTCCTTATAGGGCCGCATTTGTCATTTGTTTGCTCATTTTTCAAAACACAATTTTTTTTCTCTTTTTTGCCTTAAACAAATATAATGGTAATATATTATAAATTATGATAATAATTTATTCAGACATGTTTAATTCAAGATACAGTGATAGAATAAGCACATTTCTTTTCTTTTTTTTTCTGTGATGAGCTCAAGCGAGAGACCAGGTTCCTCCTCAAATATTTTTCTCATAACAATGACCGCAGCGAGACCAGTTACACATTATTAAGGCCAAATTAAATATATCATAATGCTAAGCGGTAACAGCAATACCAGAATGCAATGAACTGGCCATTTTTCAAATGCCACAACTGTAATGGATGATTGAGTCACCCTGCAATTATAAAAACCAGCGAATATTGGCAGATGACTGTTTTAGCAAATTATATTAACCTCCATGAAGCATAACGCTATATTTTATTCATCTGGAAAATGTTTGGTTCTTATTGCTTTCCCCCCATTTTCCTGTGAAAATGCCCGATCGTTTCCAGTGGTATACCATTGCCCACAAGCCAAGTCTTAACAGACCCGAGTCGGATGGAGATATTTCCTACAGCTTCAGCAAGCAGACCACAGGCGCCCCGTTGATGTTGGAGAACAGAACTATTTAAGGAGTCAGCCCTAGAGACCTTTTGGAAAAGGGCAGGCACTTTCAAAAAATACTTGGCAGGCGATTGGATGAAAAATTGGTCAATCACCATCTATCACCTATTCAACCAATTAGATCAACAAGCTTTATAACGTAGTAGGGGGGCAACAAAGAGGAAATAGAACGGCAAGCCACCGTTTGCATAACTTTGAAAAGTAGCTAGCAGGCAGTGCTGCTAGCTATGTAGTTAGCAAGATGGAAGATGCTTTTGCTGTTTTTAAGGAAACTTTGAGCACAAATGGTATTTGTACAGCACTGGTAAATAGTCTTACTTTATGAATAGCCAGTTACTGACAAACTTGAAGATTTGAATGCATATCATGTGTATACATATGTTCAACATGTTCTGTATGTTTAATACTTGTACTTTAATACTTTAATACTTAATATGCAATGACTGTTTCTGTTTGTGAGCTGTTTTAGGAGCAGTGGTGTTGCTTATACCTCCACCCACAGCAAAGTAACCCTTTATGTAATGGAAATATTTATTTTTCAGCCTTTTTTCAATCACAGTGTGGAACAAGGCATGTTTTGTTATATTTAGCTCATCCCTGGATCTATTGATATGACTAGCTGACAAAAAATTATGAACAAAAATGTTCAAACAATCTTTGCAATAGCTACATTGAGGCTTGACTGCAGAAATACCAAGCCGTCTCTAATTTATGCCTGGTCTTTGTCTTTTACTGACACAAATCTGTAGTTGTCATAACTTGCTTTACCTAAATTAGGCCAGAGTGGGTTAAAGTCCGCCACAGTTCATCTTACATTAATTGCCACAAACACTGGGACAGCACTGGCTGCTAGGTACCAGTTGTGCGCATCTCCTCCAATGCCTGACACTCTTCTATAACTGTGCAGTGGTTGCTTTACAGTAGCTCCCCTTCTTGCACTGGATGACTGAACACTCCACTCTTCTTTTAAGGTGAGGCCTTGCGGAAGGTGCAGCATAGTGTATTTAGAGGCCAAATAAAGGGACAGAATTAGAGATGAAAGCTTGTTTATCTTTGGCCGTTTCAGTGAGCATGGACAGAATGCGGCCTGGGTGATGTCAATGCATGGTGTGCGGTGAGCCCCGGCCAGCCAGGATGTGTCTGCATGCGCATTATACCCCCTCTTTCTGCTCCAAAGTTCAACCCTTTTCTCTCGCAGTGAAGAGAAAGGGGAAGGAATGTGAATTCTGGGAAAAGCAGAGGCCTCTCGCAATAAAAGAGCTGACATACCAGGCCTTTAAGAGGTCTTGGCCCCCTTTTGCCCCCCGTCTTTTGTGTTTAAGGTCGGAGTGTTCTGTTTGCCGTGGTGCTGCGCGTGATGTCCATGGGCTTGGCTGTGAGTACAGCCGCACACCCCCCCACGAAGCTGGTAGGAGATAACACCAGCATTCGCCAGCTGCCGGGGGAGTTTGCCTGCTCAAACATTGCATCACTGGACAAATTCACATGGGCAACACATTGACTAGGCGTTTGATCTCATCTCATTTCTATCCTCTGAAAAATAAGAATTTGCAATGAGTAGAGCAGTTGATGCGGCCTCTTACTGGAACAGCCAAAACAAAACACCCATCTCTCCCTATTCTCCCCGCAGAATCCTGCTCACATTTGATTGATGGAGTCCCCTTGTTGGTCCCTTGGCGAGTGCCAAGTCACCCATTCGATGACAAACTCTGACAGCATAAGAACTGCTGTGTACATTTTAAAATGACAAATATTGCTCAACTGTTCACATTGAATTATTAATGTATTATTTTCAGGCCTCATTTGGAAATGGCTGAGACGACTTGAGTGTTTTTATGTACTGGGAACAGTATGAAGACATGGCCCTGTTCCACTGGCCCCACGAATGATTCAAGCTGGCAGCACAGACAGTCCAACAGAGCAGAAATAACATCATTTATAAAATCGTAAGAAAGGGATAGCACTCTGGGAATCTCTATTTTTTTTAATAGGCCACAGTGCTATGAGCACCAGCGTCAGTGTTAAGTTTATAGGCCTATAAACAGCCCCTGTTCCTTATGCTGGGAGACTGGATGTGGTAGGATAATGCAGTCGTCAGCCCAACACTGGATTGGTGGCCTGCCTTGTTGTTTTTCTATTTATGTCCAATGGGATTGACTCCTTGCGACACCAATCAACAATAAGAAGGTTAGATATCGTTAGCCTCCAAGCATAATTGCCGATTTTATTGTTTAAGGTTTTTCTTACTTTTTTTGAAGTTATTTTTATTTTTTAAAGGTTTTTTTAGGTTTTGAGAAAAAAGGAAATATTTTTGCCAATATGACAGAAAAGGCTGCCGATATTTCCATTTGGCAAAAATATGACTTCGGCAATAGAGCTATGAGGCTACCACTATGTCATGTCTTAACATATGTATGCAAACTTAAAATGCAAAATTAAAATGCAAACAAGTAACTCAGCCTATTTGCTCAAAGCTTGTGTAAAAAAATGATTGGTTCACCGTGTACAAGAAAACATCAGGTGTCACTATCAGTCCATCATAAAGTCAGCAAAGGTGTTTTATTAAGCAGCTGAGAAAGAATTTATCTGGAAAAAAAACTCTTTTAATGGAAACCTAACCACCACGTACAATATCCTAAACCTTATCGTAACACCGCAGCAAACATAATCACAGTGCTGCAGGATTCAACCATATTATAAAAGCGTTAGCTTAGCCAGAGAGAGAGAGAAGAGAAGCAGAGGATTTAATAACTGGAGCCGGTGGTTGGAGGATAATGAATAATAAAAGGAAATGAGGACTTAGCACTTGTCTAAACAGTTGATAGCCGGTTCCTGGTTCCCTCTTTTCTTCTGCGAGCGGAACTGCTCTGTTATAAGGGATTGTATACACTGCGCTGTCTCACTGGCAGTAAAGGATGTCAACGGCTTGGTTCTGGATCTAGGCCCTGTTGCTGTGGCGACGCAGACTTGACCCGCCGTAATGAAGTCCCACAGATGAGAGGCAGATGCAGTCAGTCGCTGAGCGCATGTCAATCCACAGGAGGACAAGTGAATCCTTTATCTGAACCTACGACACTCTTCAGATTACCCCAGTACTGCCTTATGTGGTCTAAAGTGTCCTGGAGAGGGCAAGACAGGGTGTGTGTATGGGTGTGTGTGTGTGTGTGTGTGTGTGTGAGGAGTGTGTGAGGTGTGAGGATTGGGGATGGGTGGGGGGGTGGGGTTATTTGTGGGAGTTACAATGATGAGTAAAAACTGCCACCTCAAGAGCACTGACCCAATATAATCTGCAGGGCACCATCCAGGTATTCTCTCTTGCTCAGCTGGCAAGCCTTAAGTTATCTAATGCCTCCGTCACACTTATTCAAAATCAGCAGGGATCAAGTAGAACCAGCCGGAGTGAAAAATTTGCGCAGCATTCGGGCAAGACTGTCAAATTGACCAAAATTCTTACAGCTTTGAAATAATTCCGTTCAAATTCTTAGAATGCGCTTCAAACCCGCCTCAAATGATTCTTGCACATTCTGGTTGTATTAGCTCTCGATTGCAGCTTGAATGTAGTTGGAACACAGTAGGAATATTTAGAATGCTGTTAGAATGTAGTCAGAATACGTAGAATACACTTCGAATGCCGTACGAGTGCAGTTCAATTGCTGCCTGAACACCACCCGAAGTCTGGTTGAAAGGTGCCTCGAATGCTGTGCGAATTCACCTCGAATGCAGCCAGAACGCTCCCGGATTGTTCGCCTAATATGGTTTGAACGTCCAAGAATTCAAACAGAATGCAGCTTGAATACCCAAAATGTACTTAGAATGTAACACGAGTGTCATATATGCGTTGATTCAGTAGTGGCTGACTACAGCGGGGGATCGTAAATATGCCACTAAAACTGACGCCGAATGCGTGAGAGTTAGCAGGTACGCGTTATTAATGAAAACTGGCCACACCTGATAATGTTGAGAGTTTTTGGAGTTTCTGTAATGGTGATTTATTGTAGATGAATGATTGAATACAGGTCATAAACAATCATTATTTTTAAGGGATGGGTTTCAGCCTCCCCTATCGCCAGTTCACCACTGATTCCTGCGGCAATCTAAAGATTCTAACGGCATTTGAAGCGCATTCCAGCTGAATTGTTTTAATGTCAAAACAGATTCCTGCAGCAATCGAGATACATTCTGGCTCATTCAAGGTGCATTAAGGACATTCTGGCAGGATTTGATGATGCCTGCCATTTCGATTCTCCCTCGAATGCAATCAGAATGTTTTGAATGCTGTTGGAATGCCGTAAGAATATTTACAATGCAGTCAGAGCACAGTTAGAATACACTTTGAATGCCGTTTGATATTTCTCCACTTTGAACGCACCAGGAAAGTTTTGAGCATGAGCAAAACATTTGAGCCGGCCACAAGAATGGGCCCAAATATTTGGAATGCAGTCAGAATGTTTGAAACACACTTTGAATATCCAGGAATATACAAAGAATTTTCATTCTGACGGCATTCCGGCTCATTCCGCCTCTAGTGTGACTAGGGTTTAACAGATGAACTGATTATGCTTTTGTTGTGAGCTTCATCATCTCATGGATTCAGGCTTAACTATTCATTTATCTGTGCAAATGTTTAATTCAGTCTGCGAAAGGCCCAGTAGAGCCATTACAGGTTGGAGTCATCACTTTAATGACGCTAATAAATTCCCTTCATCCATGAGCAGTGGCATACCGTCAGGTGTTCTGTGGGCCTTCAGTAACCACACCCTTTACCGCTCGATTGCTCTCAAACTGTTCCTGTTTAAGTTTGCCTTATTGACAATCAAACAATTTAATGACTGAACAACCAAGACCAATACATGACCTATAAAAAATGATAACGAAAGAATGAATATCTATCGCCTATATTTATATATTTGGTATGGCATTGGACGGATGGAAATTTAAATGCAAAAAAATCAAAACCTTTCACTGACTTCGCAGCATTTATTTTCGGAAATTGTCACTCAGCTCTGCATCGTGCCTAACAACTCCCTTTTGCCGTCACAACATTCAGAATATAGAACGGATTCTCGTGGTGTATTGCTAAATGAGCCTCGCAAACCAATTTAGGCAAATGTGAGCCATTTCCCGAGCTACATGAGCGCAAAATTTATAAAGACTTATCTATATTTTAGGTCGCCATTTATATGCAGAAGAAAACACCAAATAATTTTGAGGTGCAATGTATTACAACGCTGTCAAAACTAAATTTGACTGTCATTCAAGCAATTAGTCAGAGCAACTGTTGCTTATGGGGAAAAGTAAACTGTGAGAGGTTAAGGTCATTACATACCGAAAGGTGAGGTTTCTGAAGGCCTTCGTTACTGCCGACGTTCGGCCTCTGTTCGGGAGCGTGTGCGGTGAGTGCTTTCTGAAGGCCTTCGTTACTGCCGACGGACCGCTTCTGTTCGGAGAGCGTGTGCGGTGAGTGGTTTCTGAAGGCCTTCGTTACTGCTGACGGACCACCTCTGTTCGGGAGCGTGTGCGGTGAGTGCTTTCTGAAGGCCTTCGTTACTGCTGACGGACCACCTCTGTTCGGGAGCGTGTGCGGTGAGTGCTTTCTGAAGGCCTTCGTTACTGCTGACGGACCACCTCTGTTCGGGAGCGTGTGCGGTGACGGGCTTTCTGCCTGCATTCACTTTTCCTTCACATATGAACAGCAGCCAGCTAATTCCACTTAGCAGTTTTACCTCCAGGCTGGAGGATATTTCTAAATAAAAGAGAGTCGAACGGAACTACGGGGAGGAATTTTACATTCTGATCCCAGAATAGCCACCTCATCCTTTACTCTGAATCGTGTTTTTTCACCTGTGCTGTTATCTGAACACTCATGTGTGAACACTTGTGCGCAGGTACCCCTACCTGTCCCCCTATATCCTCATGTGTACACTCACCTGTCCCCCTATATCCTCACCTTTACACTTACCTGTCCCCCTGTACCCTCACCTGTACACTCACCCGTCCCCCTGTACCTTCACCTGTACACTCACCCGTCCCCCTGTACACTCACCTGTCCCTCTATATCCTCACCTGTACACTCACCTGTCCCCTTGTACCCCCACCTTTACACTCACCTGTCCCCTTGTACCCTCACCTGTACACTCACCTGTCCCCTTGTACCCTCACCTGTACACTCACCTGTCCCCTTGTACCCTCACCTGTACACTCACCTGTCCCCTTGTACCCTCACCTGTACACTCACCTGTCCCCTTGTACCCTCACCTGTACACTCACCTGTGCCCCTGTGCCCTCACCTGTACACTCACCTGTCCCCTTGTACCCTCACCTGTACACTCACCTGTCCCCTTGTACCCTCACCTGTACACTCACCTGTCCCCTTGTACCCTCACCTGTGCCCCTGTACCTTCACCTGTACACTCACCTGTCCCCTTGTACCCTCACCTGTACACTCACCTGTGCCCCTGTACCCTCACCTGTACACTCACCAGTCCCCCTGTACCCTCACCTGTACACTCACCTGTGCCCCTGTACCCTCACATATACATTCAGCTTCTCTTTCTCCGGAAGACACAGCTGCACCACCTGCCTGTCGGAGAGTCTGTGGGTGGAGGATATGTCAGACATTCTCTCTCCAGTGGAGAAATGCAGGGTTCAGCACCCAAGGCAAGTCAAGGTCATTTTGCAACTGAGAAACCAAGTGAATTGTGTTGTTATATCGGCCTACAGTGTACATATCCATCTACTCATTAAGGGGCTTCATTCCTTAATTCCTTAATTCCCTTATTCCTGCAAAGGATTTCAGTGTGGCTGGAGACTATCCCTCTACTATATATACTCTCAAGTTTATCAAGGCGACGTGATCTTAAAGATCTGCCTGATCAGAAAGAGGTGGTGAGGTACAGATGAGGAGAGAGAGAAGGACAGAATGAGAGAGGGAGAGAGAGAGAAGATTAATTGTTATGTCTTGAAGTCTTTCACAATTTAGTCTTAGCGTTGTGCAAATACATTCAGAAGTCAAATGTTCTCCTCATTAGAAGTCATAAACAAAGCATTGACAGCAACTTAAGGACAGAGTCCAAAGCATGCAAGATTGTGACATTTAACCGCCTTTTCAGTGTCTATTTTATTTAGATAAAATCTATTAGAGCTACGGTAAAGGAAACATTTACACGAGAAGGGTATAAATTGATTGGAACAATGCGCCAAGCCCTTTTCATGCACACATTGCTAAATTACATTTCATTCATTCCCTGGGGTCCTGTTAAGAACGGGTTCTTGAGTAACATGAGCAATGAATCCACATGATGGCAATGATTAAAAGATTCAGATTTATCCAAGTACTGCATTTCATAATACAGTAATTGCCGTTAAACAAGTATGGTTTTCATTTGACACGTTTTTCAACTCAGAAAAGAGCATCACAGAAGCCATAGTTTTGCAACTCTGCTGAGATCCCAATTTCTCAATGATTTGGAAAATATTAAGAGTAATAGAAAACAGTGGCTTGAATTATTACCATAAACATGCAATGAAGATGTGCAAATGCTCTAAGCACATTGACGTAGCATTAAATTATAATATTTCTACATCTTGTACATTTGATTTGTGTGCATGTCCAATAAGAACTGGGTTTTTGTGATCTTTTTCAGTTTCACTGCTCTCTTATTTTGCAAACAATAGACATGGTTAAAATGGTATAAAGAGTATGTTCAATAAAAAAAACCCAATTCCGAAATATTTGGGACGAAGTGTAAATTGTGAATGACTTTCAGATCACACAAGCCAATATGTTATTTACAGTTGAACAGAGATAACATTTCAGATGTTGAAACTGAGACATTTTACATTTTTATCCACAAAATGAGCTTATTTCAAATTTTCTGGCTGCTACAGGTCTCAGAAAAGTTGGGACACAGGCAAAAAAAGGGCTGAAAAAGCAATTAATGTATAAGAGAATCAGCTGAAAGAACATTTAGCAAATAATTAAGTTAACTGGCATCAGGTGTGTAACATGATTGGCTCTAAAAGGAATGTCTTTGACAGGCTGAGTCTCTCAGAAGTAAAGATGGCCAGAGGCTTTCCAACCTGTGAAGGCTTGTGTAAAAAATTGAAGCACTGATTACTAAAACCCCACAAGTCAAGTCAAGTCAAATGTGACTTATGGGGTTTTAGTAATAGGTGCTTCAATTGTGGAATACTTTAAAAACAATGTTCCTCAACGTCAAATTGTAAAGGCTTTGAAGGTCTCATCATAGACAGTGGATAACATCATCAAAAGATTCAGAGAAACTGGAAAAATCTCTGTGCCTAGGGCGGAAGACCTTTACTGGATGCCCGTGATCTTCGGGCCCTCAGACGCCACCGCATCACTCACCGGCATGATTCTGTCATTGACATTACTAAATGGGCCCAGGAATATTTCAAGAAACCACTGCCTGAAAACACAGTCCACTGTGCCATCCACAGATGCCAGCTAAAACTCTATCATGCAAAAAAGGAAGCCATTGTTGAGTATGATCCAGAAGCACCGCCAAGGCTCATTTAAAATGGACTGTAGCAAAGTGTCAGACGAGTCCAAATTCTTGACATTCTTGTTGGAGATCATGGACGTGTGTCCTCCGGGCTAAAGAGGAGAAAGACCACCCCTCCTGTTATCAGTGATCGGTTCAAAAGCCAGCATCTCTGATGGTATGGGAATGCATTAGTGCATATGGTGTGGGACACTTGCATGTTTTAAAAAGCACAATGAATGCTGAAAGGTATTTAAAGGTTTTTGAGCTACATATGCTACCCTCCAGATGACATTTATTCCAGGCAAGGCCTTGTGTATTTCAGCAGGACAATGCAAAACCACATACTGCAGCTATTACAACAGCATGGCTTTGTAGCAGAAGAGTCCGAGTGCTGAACTGGCCTGCCTGCAGTCCTGATCTTTCACCGATTGAGAACTTTTGGTGTATAATGAAACGAAAAGTCCGTCAAAAGAGGCCCAAAACAAGATTGGGATCAGATTCCAATGGCTAAACCCAAGAAACTTGTCTCCTCAATGCCCAGACGCCTCCACTCAGTGTTAAAAGGAAGAGGGGTTGCTACACCATGGTAAACAGGCCCCTGTCCCAACTTTTTTGAGACCTGTCGCAGGCATCAAGTTTTAAATGAGCTCATTTTATGGATAAAATTGTAAAATTTCTCAGTTTCAACATTTGCTATGTTACCTCTGCTCGACTGTGAATAAAATACTGGCTGGTGTGATTTGAAAGTCATTGCCTTTTTATTTTATTCACAACTTGCACTTTGTCCCAACTATTTCGGAATCGACTATTAGGTTGTCAAAAGGTATTTTAACATCGAGCTTTTAACACTGGATTAACAGATGTTTATATTTTCAGTTTATTATTGGGCAATATTTGTAAAACAATCCATAAATTTTTTATTTTTTGTTTTCATGTAGACAACACATAATAAAAGCCAAACGAAAACGTGATTTTCTGTATTGCAAGTGGGATGTGGGCCAAAAAAAAAGTCATTTTGGCAGGGGCCGGACAAACTATGACGTATTTTTGCGAGGGCAAACTGGTTCGGGATAGGTGGGTGCGAGATCGGCGGTGCACAGATTACAAATGTGTGGCTGCGTAAGCAGAGAGTGTGGGTGCTAGATTCTCCTACCTGCAGTCCTGATCTGTTTCCAGTGGAGAATACATGGCACATTATGAGGTGAAACATATGGTAACAAAGGCCCCTTACAAATGTGCAGCTGAAGGGCTGCATAATGGAGGAATGAGAGAAAATTCCACCTGCTAGACTTGACCAGCTGGTGTCGTCAGTCACCAAATGCTTCAGGAATGTGATTAAAAGACATCGTGATGTTATACAGTTGTACACAATCGACTGTGCCAACTTTTCTGGATACCCTTGCAGTCACCACATTGTACATTTTCAATGTGCAATTAAATTCACTTTTCGGATCAAGTAAATGAGTGTAACTAGTTCAGGCAGGAAACTGGAGAAGAGCTACATCAGCTGACAGCAGCCTGGTAAGCTACCAGCCACGACAGCATCAGCAGGCACACGATTGGAGGAGACACATCACGAGGTCATACAGCGGCCTGTTTGAAAGACGTCAAGCTCACTTTCTTCTGCTGCTGTTTGCAATGACTTTTCATGCTATGCAACATGCTGTTTGGTTTTTCGCTTGCCACCTCCACCCCAGCATCCACCTGTTTGGTTCTGCTCACATCGGGGTGGATTTTGATTTCTGTTCATGGCTATGTTTGTATGTTTGCTGTGCCAAGGTAGGACATTCCTCCAGAGCAGAACCACCGCCAAAATACAATGTAATGCTTATACCCATGAATAAATTGTTCTGTTTTATTCAAACGTGAGTTTTCCTGACTGAAAGTGTTGTATTGTTTTCAATATGAATGGTATTGAATTGTCTTCTCAGGTTAGTCATTTTTTATTTTTTTTTCTGCATTATCCATAAATGACAACTTTAGGAATGCGGTTGCATTTTCGTAGCTGCCTTTTGTGCTTCATCAGTCAAATTTTTTTTTTAAATACTGCTTTTAAAATCAGGCTTAATTTTACATCCAGGAAGGTTCCAAAAGTGTTCCACTGTAAGGAAGCAAATTTGATTTCTGTCCATCGATCCCTCCTAAATTACTTTGAAGCACCAAACGTTTACATATTTTTATGACTTGTAAAATCATTTTCCTGTTCTTTCCCAACACTCTCCTGTTTGTTCATGTTGGCTGGCCTGCCTTACCTGTATACCTATTTAAGTCAGTTGACAGACTACTTGAAGAATTCCCCCACAACACCCTACCCTACCCCTTAGACCCTAGGGTACGGACGGGGAGGCGCATGACTTGCACTTTAATTTTCGCCTCAAGCCAGTGCACAGGAGCCAAATTTGGCAGGGAGCACTGATTGACAGTTCTTTAAGCCACTGGCCCTGGAGCTGTGACCAGGTGTAAGAGCATCAAATCTGTCAGGGAGGCGCTGGATAATGTTGGGTGTTGAAGTCACACTGCAGAGGTGTGGGAAGAATTACCGGTATACCAGGTGAACTCCCTCTTCAAAAAATAAGAACAATAGTGGCTTTGTCAGATTATGTAATGTCGTAACTGCAGGCTACGTGTAGGTCACATCGTCGCTCATGCGCAAATGCAGCTGCAACACCCTCATTGAATGCTTCTAAATCACACAGTGCCGAGAGAGTGAGAGTGCGACTTCAGTTCTCTTATAATCTGAGGAACGACTTCACTCACAGATGCTGGCATAGATACTATATACAGAAATTTTAAGCTTGAATCATCCAAGTCGTCTTAGAATTAAAGCTTTTATATTATGTTGGAGCAGTGTGAAGCCACAATAACACTCAATAATAATTTGTATATGGCAAATATGTAGTCCATAAAACCCTTGGGCTGACTGCAACGACGATGATGTCACAGTTCACAATACAATAATCCATAAACAGGATAGAACATTTTTTGCTATCACGAAAACCGGGCCTGATGGCGTTTAAATTGTTGGTTACACCACAGTGGAGTAAAACCCAATTACCGGGAGATGCTGATGCCAATAAAAAGCGGTTCACCATCGTCCAGGCAAATCGAAGGCATCTGTGTTTACAGAGAAGATTAAAAAAGTAATAAAAATCAGATTCACTAATTGCACCTGAGGGACAGTACTTGAGGGAGGTTTCCTAATTTAAATTTAGAAACTTAGGACCACACCACTGCATAAATATCACCAGTTCACCCAATACCATATCAGGAAAGATGCAAATAAGAAGTTGTGAGATTTATAGGGGTGGCACTTTTGCCTGACGACAAAACCGTGGATTCAAATCATGTTCTCCTCATGTTTGCATGGGTTTCCTCCCGCGGTCCAAAAACATAAATACTTAGGCTAATTGCAGGCTCTGTACTGCTCATAGGAATTAGCACACCAGTGCATGGTGTGCATGTGCCCTGTGATGGACTGGAAAATTTGTCCAAGATTTTTTCCAGCCTTACCCATTGGAAAAATCTAAGAAAAAAAAAAAGCACCATGATAAGTCATATCCTTTTGCCTTGCTTATGGGATTTGGCTTAAAACTCTAGCTTACTTCTAACTGCTCAGCGATACTGCAGCCCTGCTTGAAATATGAAATAATGCCTCCTTTTTGTGTTTTATCGACCTGTTCTACTTGTAGTTTTCTGTTGGCCATTTGGCCAAGTGAACTATTACACTTTGCCAGCCAAGAGGGGATAGGATTCCCCTCCATAGCGTAGTTACCTGAGATTTCTTCCCATTGGAAAATGTTTAATGTCTCCACTGTACGAGGGCTGTTGTGCTGACTGGATGTATTCCTTGATCTCATGAGCCAGCTATTTTGAGCTCTGAGCTGTGCCGTGATGTCAGCTATTGTCAAATAAAAATCTCCGCAAACTGTAACTCAGCCAGCCCGTTCACTCAAGCACAGTAGTCCCTAAAGTTGTAGCTACACCGCATTTGAACAGTTTGATTGTTTTCTGTCATTAACAAATCCAAAATAGTTGGGATAAAGTTAAATTGTGAATAAAATCAAACCGCAATGACTGTCAAATCACACCAGCCAGTATTTTATTCACAATTTATTCTATTCAATAGAACAGAGATAACATAGCAAATGTTGAAACTGAGAAATTTTACCATTTTATCCCCCAAATGAGCTCATTTAAAACTTGATGCCTGCGACAGGTCTCAAAAAAGTTGGGACAGGGGCCTGTTTACCATGGTGTAGTAACCCCTCTTCCTTTTAACACTGAGTGGAGGCGTCAGGGCATTGAGGAGACAAGTTTTTTGGGTTTAGCCATTGGAATCTGATCCCAATCTTGTTTAATACAGAACTCCAGCTGCTGGAGAGTTTTGGGTCTCTTTTGACGGACTTTTCGTTTAATTATTCACCAAATGTTCTCAATCGGTGAAAGATCAGGACTGCAGGCCAGTTCAGCACTCGGACACTTCTGCTACGAAGCCAAGCTGTTGTAATAGCTGCAGTATGTGGTTTTGCATTGTCCTGCTGAAATACACAAGGCCTTCCCTGGAATAAATGTGATCTGGAGGGTAGCATATGTAGCTCAAAAACCTTTAACTACCTTTCAGCATTCATTGTGCTTTTTAAAACATGCAAGTGTCCCACACCATATGCACTAATGCATTCCCATACCATCAGAGATGCTGGCTTTTGAACCGATCACTGATAACAGGAGGGGTGGTCTTTCTCCTCTTTAGCCCGGAGGACACGCGTCCATGATCTCCAACAAGAATGTCAAGAATTTGGACTCGTCTGACTCTTTGCTACAGTCCATTTTAAATGAGCCTTGGCGGCGCTTCTGGATCATGCTCAACAATGGCTTCCTTTTTTGAATGATAGAGTTTTAGCTGGCATCTGTGGGTGGCACAGTGGACTGTGTTTACAGGCAGTGGTTTCTTGAAATATTCCTGGGCCCATTTAGCAATGTCAATGACAGAATCATGCCGGTGAGTGATGCAGTGGCGTCTGAGGACCCAAAGAACATGGGCATCCAGTAAACGTCTTTGCCCTTGTCCCTTATGCACAGAGATTTTTCCAGTTTCTCTGGATCATTTGATGATGTCATGCACTATCGATGATGAGACCTTCAAAGCCTTTGCAATTTGACGTTGAGGAACATTGTTTTTTAAGTATTCCACAATTTTTTTGCGCAAGCTTTCACAGGTTGGAGAGCCTCTGGCCATCTTTACTTCTGAGAGACTCAGCCTCTCAAGGACATCCCTTTTATAGCCAATCAAGTTACAGACCTTGTGCTAGTTAACTTACAGTAATTACTTGCTAAATGTTCTTTCAGCTGATTCTCTTATTTTCATTGCTTTTTCAGCCCTTTTTTTTGCCTGTGTCCCAACTTTTTTGAGACCTGTTGCAACTAGAAAATTTGAAATAAGCTTATTTTGTGGATAAAAATGTAACATGTCTCAGTTTCAACATTTGAAATGTTACCTATGTTCTATTGTAAATAAGATAATGGCTCATGTGATCTGAAAGTCATTGCATTTTGATTTTACTCACAATTTACACTTCGTCCCAACTATTTCAGAATTGGGGGTTGTAGAAATTGCAGAGAAGTCAGACTAATATATGAGCAGTCTAATAATCATTCAAACGTTTTTTATAAATTCAGCCCACAATAAAAAAAAACACTCAAAATGCTTAACTTGTCCTGCCTTTTCATCTTATTGTCAATCACGCATGGACAAAGAACAAAAAAAAAACTCTGACATAGACTGCTGGGCACATTTGCGCCATGGACAGTGGATTTCTGATGGCACCTCTTGTTCACTCGTTCACTGTCAATTGAAGATTTTATGGCGGTCTGCATCTTGAGTCTTGACATTCATTGCCATTGACTTAATTGATGCTACAGTGACTGCTATAAAGCTTGGGGCTACAGGTAATTACTGGCCTTGTTTGTCCTGCAGACCTGTCTCGGCTTGCAAGCAAACTATTTTAGACTTATTACCCAGATAGCGGCTGACTCTGCTTGATATGCTCCGGCTCAGGCCCAAATCAGCAGGAGGTAGCCTGGATCCGGATCGAAGTGCCTTGCTATCTGGGATAATGTGTAGCAAGCTGGTCATTATTGTGAAACCAATACAAGGCAGATGCAGAACTCAGGCGCAGATGATAACTTAGTTCACATGTTCTATTGGCACTCATGGTCAAACAACAATCCAGGTCTGAAATAGGCAGTAGAAATCCAGTACACAGGGAAGAATCCAGAATCATAGTCAAGTTTAGTCTAAGAATCAAAACCAGGATGTGGGCGAGCCACAGCCAAATCACAAAGAGAATACAGAAGCCAAAAACGAACTGAACTAATTCACAGGTAGAGGAATCGTAAACTGCGGACTGGACTGAATCGTAAAGCCAAATAACAAACCTGGAACATAAGAAATCAACAAATGTAGAAACAGATGAAACTTGCAGCAAACTCGCAAGGAACTACGCTGAGACTGTGGAATATAAAAGGGAAAGACAGACTACATTACGATTACATTGGTTGCGGTTGCGGTGAGCTGAGGAACATGCAGGGAAGTGTGGCTGCAAATAACGGGCGGTGCAGGTGCGGGAATGACAACAGTAATTGATGAGTGGAATTGCTAAACTAATACAGGGAACGGCCAAAATAAACCATGAAACATGAAAAATAATATATCCAAACACTATACAATAATTACAGCTACACCTTACAGCTTACATTGGTAAGCTGTTCAGGGTGGGTCCCTGCCTTTGCCCGTAGTCAGCCGTGATAGGCTCCAGCTCGCCCCGCGACCCTAGTGAGGAATAAGCGGGTATAGAAAATGGATGGATGGATAATTACAACTATACAGATTCTGACACTAACAGGGTGATGCAGGATTTGTCACAAAATACTGATTTGAAGATGATTTTATTGATTTAAAATTGATTTTATTTCTTCTGATAAAAAAGACTGTTGGATTCTATGGTTGGAACTCTGTCATGCCCATTTCTATGGTCTGTTCTTATTAGCAGCAATCTGCTTTTCAGAGATAACAGGCCGTTTAATGCCATACTTGACCAATCAGAATTAAGTATTCAACAAAGCCTAGTAATTATTATCATTAGTATTATTTCAAGAAATAAAAGGACGTCTGTATCGTCCTTTTTCTAAGAGAGCACGAAGGACCGTCTGGATCAAAAGTTCAATCAATGACACCGGGGTCTACAAAGGGGAGTTACTTTTGCTGCATGCTGGTGTAAGGGAAAAATTAAAATGGGACATCATCCCACTGACTATTTTGGTTACAAGAGCAGCTTATTATTTGTAATACACAACATGCATTTGACTGAGCCGACAAACTCAATCAGTGTTTCTCAGGTGGAAACGGGTATAATATATGAAGACTGTTGGCTGACTGTCTAATTTTGACATTTTCGGGAGCTATGATAAATATTCCCCCGAGGGCGAATCATTCCTCATCTCTTCTGTTCATGTCAGTGTCATATACTCTGCCTTCCCACAGGGGTTTCTGGGTAATCTCTGGATTTTCATCAGATTAACTTTTACCTCTGCTTTGCTCCAGGTGCGTAAACATTGAGTCGTGATATTCAGTATAGTGTGCAAAGCCATGGTTACCTGGCCTCTGCCTCTAGCAGTGATACACATGTTAGAGAACTCGTTGAGTCAAATTTAGGTTTTCTTTTTTATTTAATTGCTCAACAGATGCCCTTAGCCAGACTGGCTCGCGGAGATTAGAGTTTATGTGCCTATCTACAGGTGGACATTTAATGACGCCATTTGATTTAAGTGCTATGTTCAAGGGCACCAGAACAACAGCAACACCTGGGATTTTATTTCTGATCACAAATAAGTACCTAATTTTCCATTTTTCATGGCCTAAAGTTGCTATCTTCAGGCTGGGTGGCACCTTATAATGTTTTCTACGGCTTTATTATTAACCGTGAAGTTTCCATGATTTATACTGTTGAATTTTATACAACGTATTTAAACCCTTTGCAAACTCTCATTCATTTGTTGGTTTGTTTGTGTTTTTGGTAATTACTTTATAGACTGAAATGTAACCTGAATCTTAAGGGATTATTTGCTTTTACTGGGGGTCTGTAGGAATCCATGTTTAGAACCTGAGTTCCCAGACATAGGCAGCCATTCTGCTGACAGAACACACGGTGACCGCAACCACATCTCTTGTTTTAATTCTATCATGAGATCAAAGGGTCATGTTCATGCATTCTGTCATTGTCTCTCACGTATAGTTATGTAAGCAATATTGCGCACCTCAAGCTTAATACCATATGTAATGTGAATAAACAGCAGAAGGTCTGACGGTTTTATTATTTATTAATTGTTAGTTTTCCAGCGAGAATATATATTAGGGACAGAGAGAGGGAAAAGTGCAGGACATTAATTGAACACTATTATCCACATTGTTTATTAATAACTACTTCATTACTGAGCTTAGAACACACAGTCATCTCTGTCAAATCAATGGGTCTGTTTTGCTGTGATTGTACTGTTATCGTGGACACCTGTCAATCATCAAGGGTGCATTTCCTGTGTGCATAAATGCTGTATAATTCTACATGTGCCTATGTTCTGTGGTGAAAAAAACTTTCTAACTGAAACACTGTTCTCATTGCAAAACTTCCACCCAATGCAAATTCCTGATTATAATTGCCATTACGTTTGTTTGTGTAAGTCATTTCAGCCTCCAGTCTGGCCAAGATAAAATGGCTCTTTTATAGAGGCTTGACTAGCCCTGTTGAGATGCCGCTGATGATCTTAATGTAATTTCCTGCCAGAAAAAAATCATACCAATATTCCGCGAGCGCACGGATTTCAAAGGTAGCTCAAGCAGGACTGTCTGGAGTCATTTTTTCAATTTTGGTAAATCTTGAATGGTTCTACTGTTTTCCATTTTGTGGTGGTTGACTTCAGCTCATTTGTTTGTTTAGTTTGCATCATGCTTAGCATGTTTTAAAGATTTTTTTTCAAGTGTGTTTGGAATCATTGGAACAAAATCTGCAGGGAATTACTGCACCTTTGGCATCCATCTCTCTATTCACCCCATGTGAATGGACTAAAATGATGTGCAACTCACTTAAATAAAGGTGGAAAGGGAGAGAATGTTTGCTGAATTATGTTAAATTTGTATCAGTTAGTTTTCTTTTTCCTCACTTATTAATTGGCAGTAGAAGCTACCAGTGGTGCCACGCTCTCTGTGTTGCATTAAGGAGTTGCGAAGGCCTTGGATCTTGTTATTTTTTAGGATTTGAACATTACCTCCTGCCAGGGACTGCGAGAGGCCTCTGAGCTGAGATTCCGATCTCCCTGCAATGCAAGACAATAATGGTGTTAATAGTGCTAACCCCACTGTGACTACCACTGAGCTCCTGCAATGAAAAAAGCATGGAGATATTTATGTATGCTAGCATAACTATTATTTCAGGGGGTTTTGGGGTAGCATACCAAAGAAAAAAGTAATGAATAGAGCTCAAACATTCCAAAGATCCAGCGGTTTTTGAGAACTCACCACCCAGAACAATGGTACTCTGTCTAGAGAACAGAGAAAGTTACTGAATGTAATTGTATTTTGTTTTTGCAAATATTTCTTCTTCTTCTTCTGCCTCTGAACATAGTTTCATTTTTGTGTTGTTATTTTAATGAATTTATCAGGTCCAATTTATTTCAGAAGCTGGGTGGTAGTTACAAGTGCCCTGGAGCTCGTGAGGGTGACGGAATGGCCACCCTTACACAGAGGAGTCTTTGTGCTCGAGCAGGTCTGTGACACCTCCTCGCGAAGCTTAAATCACTTATGAGCTGAACTCTGTGCTGCCTCTCACACCCTCCTCCCCAGGTCCACCTACAGTGCTGTGAAAAAGTATTTACACTCTTTCCAATTTCTTCTATTTCTGCGTATTTATCACACTTAAAGGAGCTGTGTCATGATTAGGCTACTGCACATGCTCAGAGCATACATCCTAAGGAAGTCATAACCTGATTCCATCCTTACCAATCCCTTTTCGTTTTGCATTGAATTTATATAATTTAGTTTCTCTGCCTTTAGGTATTTTTCATATTAAGGAGCTTTCTAAGGAAATTCAGGGATTCAAAGCGCTATTTTCAGCTTTAGCCAAGGGATACAAAGAATGTAAGCTGGTTTCCATCACCGATAATCATAGAAAAAGAAAAATACCTTCTAGATTTCGACTAGCAGTTGAAGGGATTTACTTCGTTTAAAATTGTGAGCATGCACAGTAGTCGTGACACAACTCCTTTAAATGTTCCAGATCATCAAAGTAATTTTATTATTTGACAAAGATAAACCGAATTAACACAAAATGCAGTTTATAAATGATGATTTAATTTATTGAAGAAAAAAAGCTATCCAAACCTACCTGCAGTGCCGGCGCTCGCCTAGACGATTGCCTAGGCAAAAATCCATCCCTTTACAGTCCTGGCTTGTTCTTAATGGTTTTCTTTATTAGCAAGTCTTCAAATTTAAGAATAATCAAGTGGCAATTGAAGACACAGCTTCTCTCCCCCATGCGATCTAACAGCGACAAACGGGCTACATTCAGTTCAGAAAAATAATTAATTATAATTAGGTCTATGCACTGGCACTCAGCGACGTAACTTATTTCCAGCGAGAGCGGCATTTCAGAACTCTTCAGCGAATGAAGACAATTCTGGTGACAAGTACGCGGTTTCGTCCGGTTACATTTTCCAGTCGGACAGCTGTCTATTTTTTACAGCAAGTTGCGTGACCGTGCTTCAAAAACAGGTGAGCGTACTTGTCACCGAAATTACCTTCATTTGCAAAAGAGTTCTGGAATGCCGCTCTCGCTGGAAAAAAAA
Organism: Gymnothorax reevesii; assembly: GCA_029721435.1. Classification (NCBI taxonomy): domain Eukaryota; kingdom Metazoa; phylum Chordata; class Actinopteri; order Anguilliformes; family Muraenidae; genus Gymnothorax; species Gymnothorax reevesii. Next base: position 47,107,865 of record CM056591.1, read on the forward strand.
TTACTGTTGCTGAGTGCCGGTGCATAGACCTATTTATAATTAAATTATTTTTCTGTACTGAATGTAGCCCATTATTTTGTTGCTGTAAGATCACATGGGGGAGAGAAGCCGTGTCTTCAATTGCCACTTGATTATTTGTGAATTGGAAATCATGTTAATAAAGGAAAACCATCTAGAATTAGGCAGGACTAATTGTAGTCAATAAAGAGATGGATATTTTGCCCCAAATTTTCAGGTCTAGCACCGGCCTGCCTACCTGGCCCAATAGGAAAAAGTAATTTCCTCCCTTAGTTAGGAAATCGATCTATTGAACAAATTCAAGTTATCATTGGGTTCAAATTCATTAGACACGCCCAGAAATTATTACCGCCAGCCCTGTTGAATGTAAATTTCATTTAAGTTGAACCCCTTGGCAACAAGGCGAAGTAGGCAAAAAGCAACACATGATGAGACAGTGAAAGCCATCATCTACAAATAAATAAATAATTAAGAAAAATTGTATGGTGGTGAACCCTCCTGGGAGTGGCCGGTCTTCCAAAGTCCATCAAAGAACACATTGACAGCTCATCCAAGAGGTTGCTAATAAAACCCTTGCTAGTGTCCGAAGAACTGCAGGCCTCACTGGCCTCAGTTAAGTTCAGTGTTCATGATTCCAAAATAAGAAAGACACTAAGAGAGAGCTGCAAAGGGGAAAACCACAGCTGATCAAAAGGTACACAAAGGTTCACCTCACATTTATCAAAAAACATCTTGATGACCCCCAAAAGGTTTAGGATAATATTCTCTGAACTGATAAATCAAAAGTGGAACTCGACCCATTCCATCTGCCTCAAAGCTAGCACAGCTTTCTACAATAAAAAAAGTTATCAGTCAAACTCAGTGGTGGTAGTCTGTGGCCACTTTGCTACTTCAGCAAACCTGGACATGGATGGCCCGCCATAATTTATGGAAAATAAATTCTGCCATCAACCCGAAAATCCTGAAGGAGACTCTTCAGCCATTAGTTTGTCACCTAAAGTTGAAGTGCAGTTGGGTAATGCAGCTGCACGATGATCCGGAGCGCACTGTTGTGATTCTGCCCTGTTTGCCATGTTTATTTTGAATTCTGCCCTGTCTGACCATGCTCTGTATTTTGCATTGTGATTTAGATGCCTGGCCATGTTTTGTTTTTGCCTTGTCTCTGTTTGTTTCCATATTCATTCTTTGCAGTTTTACTTCCATCCATGTTTTGTTTTTCACCATGCACGGCACTTCGTCTCCCCCTGTCTGGTCTCATGTCTTGTGATCACTCAGCCCCAGTATTGCGTGCCACACTTTTGGGTGATTTAATGGTTTCTGGGATTTCAATCAGTCCTTCCAATCTCGTTTACTTCCTTCACCTTGCTTTTCTATATTACTCACAATACCAACAGTTTGTTGTTTTAGTTAAACTTACTAACCAAAACTAACATTGTTTATGGTACTAACTTACTAACGAGCACTAGGGATTGTATAGCTGCACATTACTAATTGACAAACGACCTCTCAGCATTCGCCCTATTCTAGTCTCCGCCTCTTGTCTTTACTCAATCTACTTTGCTGCAGTTTTAGCGGAACCTCCGCACTTGTTAAACTCTGTTCTCTCTCCTTTTCTGTGCACTATAGAACTCCCTAACCGGAGCCGTATGTCTGTCTGTAGGCTGTCTTCATGATCCCTGTCCGCGTTTTGGCTTTTGCCAGTTTCTTGTAATGAGGAACTTCCTCGTGTTCATTCCTTTGTAATTAGTGTGATCCAGTTCACCTGTTTCCCGTTGTAGCATCCCGTTTGTCTATTTTAGCAGTCTTTTCACAGCCAGCTCTTTGTTGGATCGTTTTTCTTGGTTTACCTATGCTGCAATCGTTTATGCCTTGTACTCTCTCTGATTCTCTTCTGATTGGACCATCCCTGATTGCGATTTTGGCTTTGACTTGGATTTCTTTGCATTTAAGTATCGAACCTTTTTTGCCCGACTATGAGTTTTGTGTTTGCTGCCCTGGTTATAACTTGGATTAAGTCCCTGGGTTTCTGATTTTTGGATTGTGGACTTTGTACTGTTGCCTCCTGCTCTGCGGGGTTCACCCCCATTCCTAATAAAGCACAAGCTTTTTGGATTACTTGGTTTTCGCAACTGGTTCCTCAGCATAACCTAACACACAAGCAAGCGCTCCTCTGAATGGCTGAAAAGAAACAAACTTTGGAGTGGCCTTGTCCAAGTCCTGACTTGAATCCGATTGTGATGCAGTGGCATTACCATAAAGAGGCAGTTCATGCTCTAAAACCCTCCATTGCCGCTAAATTAAAACTATACTGTAAAGGAGTAGGCCATAATTCCTCAACAGCAAAGTAAAAGTCTTTTGCCTGTTGGCGCAAATATTTGATTTGTTGCCAAGGGTGATCCACCCAATTATTAGGTTTGGGAGGGCAATTATTTTTCAAGTGGGTTACATAGTTTTGAATAACTCCTTTTACCTTCATTTAATGTAACGATCATTTAAAACCTGCCTTTTGTGTTTACTCACATTGTCTTTGATATTGAATTAGTCGGATGATCTGAGACATAAAAATGACACAAGCAAAAATAAGAAATTGGGAAGGGGGCAAATACTTTTTCACAGCACTGTGAAATAATAATGATAACTCCCGTATCGTACTGGCCTTCAAACTTGACACTATTAGTGTATATTTCACTCGATCTTTATCACTCTGCTGTTGTTACATCAGTATTAGGCTATTTTCAGAATTTTGAACTGCAGAAGCTTTAAATATTACTCCACTTGAGATCTACTGTCGGGATTATGAAGATTGTCATCACTGTTTAACTATTTTGGCTGTCCATGATCAGTTTGGAATTATCAAGGCAACACCCCCAACCCCCTCCACCCTTTTCTTTTAAAACACACAAACACAGACGCGCACACACACACTCACAGACTCACACATACTCACTCAGACATGCACACGTACACATGTGTCCCCAAAGAGGCAGCACATTATATCTGGCCCACGTTTATGCAGTTCCCCTCTACTGGTCTTGTGGGCTCTTGATAAAATCGGACTTGACTGGGGGGCGGAGTGGGGCTGGAGTAGTTTTGGGGTGGGGGGGATCTCTAAGATGCAGTTGTGACCATATTGCAGTGAGGTAATAGCTCCTGCTAACCATCATAACTATGGGTCCCAGGACCTACTTTTGGGATAAAAAATCAAACAGGAAAGAACTAATCAATGAGACATCAATGCTGGGGGCTCCATTCTTCATCATGGACTCAGCTGAATGAAAAAGACGAGCATGTTGATTAAGCCTGTATGGTATTCAAGTTCTCTTTTAGTTGACGGACTCGTCAATTTGATATAGGCCCTTGTTAATTTCGTCCTCTTTGATTTCTCAGTTCAACATGCACGACAGGTCGCAATAATTAGTTTTCTGGATCACTGCCACAGCAAGATGTCACTCATTGATTCTGGTGGTAGGCGCACAGAATCCTCACTGCAAACACCAGATAGTCAAACAGAGGTAAATCTCAGCAAGCTGACGCCGGCACTCAAATAGGTGCCCCAGCTGGTGTGTCAGTTGAATAATTCCCCGAATTGCGATGTTGAAACAGCTAACTTCAGAGGTGAATACATCGCAAAAGGGTCTTCAGGGATGCGGTTTGCGGTGAAACGGTAACCCGGGCCTTTCATGTCAAGCACAAAGAGCATTTTGGAGAAAGGAAGAGGGAAAAGTAATGTCTTAATTCATAAGTATCCAGTCTGCCGATACCCTCTCTTCTTTGTACTTTGACAGTTGCAGAAGTCAGATTTTTTTTTTTTTGTCTTGTTATGCACTTTCCCACATATTTTTTGTCTTATCTTTCATTTTTCGCTTTGAAACACAAGATCTCACGAAAGTCGCCGCCACTCGTGCCGAGGAAATGCCATATTTATTCTTCAGAACTGGCCGACCTGAGTCTTTGAGCCACTTTTAGGACCCTGATCTCCAGGAATTATGGAGAATTTGGGGAAGAAAGGGACGAAATGGATAGACGGAATAAAAAAACAGAAAGATTTATGAAGTGCCCCCAAAAGTCTATATGGGTTTAAGGTTACATCTCAGCAGCTGAGATTTATGTTTAATAAGGTGCAGGTGTTGGGGCTGGGAGGTGGGGGGGCCTTGACTTTTTTCCCTCCAGTGAGCTCGGCTGTCGGGATATATATTTAGGCTCTAATTTGTGCGGTTCAAGTTTTCTTTTTTCCTAAAACAGTACTACCTTTGTCCTGCACTGAAAAAAGATGGCGTGTGGCCGCATGCACGAGACAGCAGCGGGCCAGCGGAGCGTGTCGAGACGAAGAAAAGAAAAGAAAAATGAAAAGCTACTAAATGACTAATGAGTTGAAAGGGGGTTGGAATGTGAGGAGAAGCGGAGGGTCAGGGCTCAGACTGAGAGCTGGCGTTAGCGGGCGAGTTTGTTTTTAAACCCGCGCGGCGTGTGTGAGTGACAGGCGTTCTGTGCCGGTATTGCGAAGGGAACAAGGCTCAGTCTGTTACACCCAGGGTGCGATGACCTTCGGCACATGGGTTGGGCTGGTGGTGGAGGGAGGGCGGGCGGATAAATTTGGGGGGGGGGGGGGTGGGGGGAGGGGGTGTAGGGGGATTTGAGGCTGGTTGCAGAGGCAGGATGAGGCCTGTATCCAGACCGTCCTGACATGTCGGAGCCCTTTGGGGTGGTTAATGAGAAAGGATTGGCAGAGGAGAGCAACAACCGGGAAAGTGAGAAAAAAAACAGCTCAGTGTGAAGAACCCTTTGCTCTGCATGTGCCTAAGCTATGCAGCATTAACAGGACATTTCAATGTAGTAGTAAAGAACTTAGTACAAACAGTGAACACTGATACAGCAAAACTGAACATTATGCCAATGGCGCGCCTCAATATACTGTCAGAATCTTGCATATAGTGCAGACAGCTTACTACTACATTCTGATGCTGCATATACATTGTATTACATCTGAATTCAACATTAGATAGTTCTGGACTTTATATCGCAAATAAACTCAAACAAACAAGCTCATTTCCTGATGAATTGAGACAATTGTGTAAAAGTTAAACAAAAACAGCAAGCAGTAGTTTGTCAATCCCTTAACCTGTATTCAGTTGAAAAAAGTACAAAGATGAGGAGCCTACAAGGGGCTCAGAGCTGAGACCTTCATCTGGGACCTTCTGTGGTTGGCTGTTTGAGGCCCAGCCACGACAATACTGGCTACGGCCAGAGGTCCACATGGGTGATCAGCTAAACCTGGCCAAGGATTATAGGGGTTAAGGTGGTTTTGCTGGGTTTATCGCTCTCCAGCAGCCCCTCCTGGTCAACCAGGCACTTGTAGTTAAACGAGCAAATTGTATGCTAACTCCATTATCTTACAACTAAATGGACACTGTGTGATTCACAGTGCAAATACGCAGTGTGAAAGAAGCAAGGGCCAGTTGTCGGGTGTGTGGGAAGAATCGCGTGCCTGGGTATTGTGGTGGAAATTCTTATTTCATAGTGTGTACCTCCTGAACTGTGGGTGTCGCTGTTTATATAAGGATTTACTTACTGTAACCTGCTGATCCTTACTCTTTGTTTACTGTAACTCCTCCCCTCCTGTTGTGAATAAGATCTGGGGTCACCCCTGTTTCTAGGAGGTCTCCACCTAGGACTTTTGTCTGTACTAGTGTGGCTTCCCGTGCACGTATAAACTAATATCAACTGCCTTTGACTGAGTGTGTTATTACTTATTGCTTACAATACTTAAAATACACAACGCAGAAGGGGAAATCCCCCACAATATCCTCTTGCTGAGTCAACGGGAGCAGGTAGCTGTATTTCAACTGTTTGAAGTGTAAAAAAAGTGTGTGTGTGTGTGTGTGTGTGTGTGTGCATGTGTGTGCGTTGGGGGGGGGGGGGGGCAAAAAAATATAAAGACACAAATCATCATGGTTCAATAATCATTTGCAACACATTCTAATGAAGTTGGAGTAAGTGCATCTTCACCTTTGTGTAACATTTCAATAACATTTAATAGTTCCTTTAAAACTAAGGACACTGTTGCTGGAATGCAGTGCCCGCATTCTGTGACTATGAAGCCACACTGTTGTAAAACATGCAAACATGAGTGTGACTTAGCGTGATCCTGCAGGAACACGCTAGGGCATCCCTGAAAGAGACATCTGGAAGACACAAGTACAATATTTTTCCAAAATGTCTTAATGCAGTTCTTTGTCAATTTTGCCTGCATAGATGCCCAAGTTGTCCATAATAAGTGCACTAAGGTAGTCCTAGACCAGGACAGATGCTGACTTTTGAACATGTTGCTGATAACAGTCCAGATGGTTCTACTTTTATTTTGGCCCGGACAACACCACTGTAAGTCCATTTTTTCCACAGACAAATTGAAAGATGGACAAGTCAGACTGCAGTACTTCTTTCCAGTTCTCTATCAGTCCATGTTAAATGAGCTCGAGTCCAGAGAAGTCAGTGGTGCACCTGGATGGTGCTGACATGTAGCTTCCTTTTTGCAGAGATGCATATTTTCTTAATGCAATACTGTCTCAGGACCCAGAAACCATGCTTTTTGTGACTGCTCTTTTATACCCAATTAAAATTGAATCACCTTTTTCCGATGTCACCTGTTTCAGGATGGTGTGTTGTTCCTGTAGAATGTTCTATATTGGTGTTTTTCCACAGTTTCCACAACTTCTCCAGAGTTTTGTGAATGTACGCTAGGATCAATACATTTAATAAGGCGAAACTTCTTATTTTTTCTTTGTGCTGCTTTCAAGCGCATGTAGATAAAAGATCAACTACAAATCACTTAATTTTGCTTTTATTTGCATTTTACGTTCTGTCCCAATTATTGTTGAATTGAGGCTGTATGTACAAGTATATGAGTATGCTATTTAGCTTCAGACGATAGTACTACTCGGTAAGGCACATGATAGAGGAAATTAATATTGCATAAATTAAGCTGACTTGACACAGCAAAACAGAACATTGTGCAAAATGACTCCTAGGCTCAAGATCAAACAATATCACATGATGGAATATGTTTAAGTTCTTAAAGTTATGAATAATAATGCCTGGGATGGGAATGTTTGGCCAGAATGGTGTGTCTGATGTGGGTTTGAGTGCACCCAGAATTACTTTGAGTGACATTCTTCATTAAAGTCTGTTTAATTGCCAGCTGCTTGGCTTTTCCGTGCCTAAGATAGACTGAGCATAAAATTGCTCCTTTTCCACCATGTTGTTGGTCAGTCAGGCACATTCCAGATGAATTGGACATCTAACTCAACTCAAACACCAGGGGGGAACCTGAGAAAACAAACAAGAACCTAAATAAGGGAATAGGTGAGAGTGACACAGTCAGTATGACAGATTCCTCCAAAGAAATCATTCCTTTCATCCGCTTTTTTAAAAATTTCATTTCTCTGGAGAATTTTCATCTGCCGGATAGAGCCAGGAGGCGTGAAATCTCAGACTGAATTTGACACATCGAATGAGAGAACAAATAAATCAACAGAAAATGCGGACTTGCAGGAGATGATAAGGTGAAGGGGGGGTGGGGGGGGGGGATTATTTTCCATGCACTACATTTCCCAATAATTCTCTTCAGCAAACACTCATTCTTGTGTTTTTTTTTTTTAAGCAAAACCACCGTAAATAGAGTCTAAAATTAGAACGTATGTCAGGTTCTCTGCCCACTGCCCACCAACAATATCGTTTCACAGAGAACTCAGCTGACCTCCGGAATGCAGTTGATAGGCCTTCAGGCCAACTACGCGCTCAATAGAATGACATCATAATTGTCTCTGACAGCGTAAAATCTGCCTTCGGGTTGAACTATCAAATTAAAAATGTGTTTCAAGTTAAAATGTTTGAATGCTGAGTCAAAACGTCATTGTTTTCAGCAGTGTTGAGTGCTTTTTTTTTTCTTTCCCAGTTCTGGGGGACGTCTGCCACTTTGAGAGGTGTGTCCTGATGTGTGCTCGCTCAGTGCAGAGAAAGGGAAGGTGTTGATTGGATTGGCGCGTCCCGTCGGAATTTGCCGTCCGCCCGGAAAACTGACACAAACGGATCCTATTGAGGGGACACACGCTGCAGGGGCCAGTCTTACAAACCCACACAAAAGAGAACAGTCCCTTGGGTTGTTCTCATGTGTATCAGTTTCCAGCACTCCTATCCATACCTGCCTGCTTCACCACCCGCCCAGTCAGTACACCGAGCCGGGCCACAGCCAAGGCCATCCAGGGAGAGAGCGAGTCTGCGGAGGAAAGAGATAGAGTGGGAACGAGAGAAGGAATAAAGAAGAGAGGGAGAAATGGAGAAAAGGGAAGGAGATTTTGAAGGGATTTAGTGTGTAGCTGCAAATACACCCACCCAAAATGATAAAAATTCACACAAACTGTCTCTTGCTCGCACACAGGCATAAACCCCTGAACAGGCACACGAGCACATGAAACCTACTCCTAGATTCCGAGGGAAGATTGCAACCTGAACTGTTCCCAAGCCAGAATGGTAACCGTACTCTGGTCACCACTGAGATATACACAGTGTCGTATTTCTTTAGAGGGCAAAACGCTAAAAATTCCCATGCTCTGATTGTAAGATTTTATGACATGTACACAAACAACCTTCCTCCCACCCCTTCATACACACACACACACACACACACACACACACACGCATGCACATACACACACACAACCATCCTTGCACTCCTGTCCTTGTGCGGTTACATTGACTTCCATTCATTCTTTGTATGTCTCTACAGCCTTTCCCTAATCTTAACAATAAGCAGTGTATGCCTAACCCAAACCCTTACCTTAAACTTTACCTATCCCTGACTTTAACCTTACCCCTAACCAACGAATAACTCACAATTTGCCTTTGTAGTTGTGAGAACACACGAAAATGTCCTCACTTCCTGATATATAAGTATATATATATATTTTGTTTGTTTGTTAGTTTTTTTGCAGTTAAATAAAGTTAGCTGAGAGCATACATACAGTATGTTCTGTACATGTGCATGAACACCAACACAGGCAGGTCACACCCCCACACTCTCACACTCTCATCTGCAGGATTGCAGCCCCGAAGCCCATCTCACCCTCTGCACTGTCTAAGGTTATTGCTACTCAAACTGATCCCAGTTTTTCAATCACATGCTGAACTCATCTTTCACTTTCCTAATAAAATAAACCAGCCTTCATTTTGACATTTTAACAAGGATGCCGGGCACGACACCCCCCTCCTGTTTACAGGCAATTCCAAAGTCAAATAAAGTAGACCACAGACACCTCCTCCCGTCCCATGACCTCATTGGCGTCTCCATAAGGCAGTGACACGACATAATGCAAAATATTGGGGGCGTTTTAGCCATTCTGAATTGATGGTTTCAATGTTATTTTTTGGTTGGGACCTCCTCTCTGCTTTGGATAATTACACAATCTATCAAACCTGTTTCTGTTTGGGATCTTAAACCAAAAATGATTTGTGTTTGATGTGGCATGGTGAATAAACATCATGGAGGAGAGGAGAGGGGGATAGTTTAAACAGAGAGAGAGAGAGAGAGAGAATGTTAAATTATCCAGAATACCTGTAAATTATATGGATTTTCCTTCATTTGCACAGTGTACTGACATACTAATAAAGTTACATAGATTTTTTTATTTGAAAAAACCTTCATTCAAAATATTAAGGATCAGAAGATACTCATTACCTCCGCCAAACGAAGTTGGAGGAGGTTATGTGATCGTTATCGTTTGTCTGTTGGCTGGTTTGTTTGTAAGCAGGATGAAGCAAAAAGTTATGGATGGCTTTTCCTAAAATTTGGTGGAATGATTAAGTATTGTTCAAGGAAGAGGTGATTCGATTTTAGGAGGACGAGGTCAAGGTCATGCACATTTTACACATACTTGCGCGAAGACTACAGGACTGCATAAACACAGGGGTTGCTAGTTAATACTGGCAAAAATAACATTGAGTGCCTTGGCGGAGGTACTTGCGCTCTCTGAGCACAGCTCTAGTTTTGACTTTGATGAAAGAGCGCAGGAACACACCAAAATAAACTAACAATAACTGGATGTTTGTCATCATGGTACAACATAATTTTCAATTGGCCATTTTTGAAGCTTCACGAATAGGTACCATAGAATGTATAAAACAAGGTAGCCTCTGGTCAGCACGATTGGCAGTAATATCAGTTGCAAATGTAACAATACAACACAAACTACCAAGAAAAGCTGGGTTCCTGAGGCTGCTTTTACTGATTACTGCCCGTCTCCCTCACGGTCAACGAGTGGAATATTGAGAATATGGATGAGAGACTGGAAATTCTGGTCAGAGATTTTCAGAGAGGAGTAAAATCGAGGATTGACTTACCCATGTATAACATTGACACGGACGTTACTGTCCTGGATGAGACTTTCAGCTTTTTTTATTTACGGATTTGAAAAGTTTTTTTAAGCTCTTAAAAATATTTTTATGAAATGTTCACACTCCATTCATAACATCATAAATGAAAAAGTTTGGCCGATATTCAAAAAAATCTTGCAGATTTTTGAAAAATTTTATGAATATTTACTGAACGGTAATACAGGTGTGATCCCAAAAATGAATGAGATTGAGAGAAAGGATGTATGGAGTGATGACAGTAGAGGAAAAAGAAAAGTGAGGTTGAGGCAATGATATTTAAGGAACAGAATAGAAACGCTGTTCCGTTGCCACAAAGTACGAGAGCAGGAGCAGAGGAGTGAATATAATTTCATATAAACTTGCTAAATTTCACAAGAGCAGAACTTATAACTGTGCATGTTTCACTGTATAATCCTTTTTGGCTGTATTTTCAGAATGTATTTCGTGCTTGAACAGCATCTTTAATAGGACTGAATTGAAAAAGTAACTGTGAGAGAGAGGGACAGATCTTTCCTGGTTCTAAGTATAAGACCACGAAGATGTCGATGTACTTCGATCATATGGAAAAGCATTTTCTCCAATTCTTGGTTGTTTCCGTGACTTAGTGACTGTGAGAAGCGGAGCAGGGGTTAGATGCACAGTATGCACTTTAATGGGTACTGTATGTGTGTATGTGCTTGCAGGTGCACGCGCACATACTATACCAGCAGCTTTTCGAGGCTCGTTTTATTGCATCTCAGTCCGGCTCATTTTAAGCGCTCATATTTACAAACCCGTGACACTCAAGGAACAGGGAAATAAATCCCAAAATCTAAAGGCACATCTGTTCCGTGAGCACAAGGAAAGTTCAAAACCTTTTCCCAGAAACATTCTCTGTAATATCTACAGACAAATAACATTATATTGCTAATACAACATTACAGCACAGTGCAACTGCTGCGCCAGGCCTTGGTCTGTGCCCAGTGTCCACTTGTTATTGCACTGATAAGGTGAGTTATGTCATTGCACTAATAACTTAGCTCATGCCCTGTATGTCATAGACTTGTACAGCTGGAGATTAGCCGAGGCTTTTTGGGTTAAGTGCACTTTCAAGACCCAGCCTGGTAATTGGAACTGTAAGTCACAAGATCAGCTGGGCAGAGTGCCACACCTCTGTCTCTCTGTTGGCTCCGGCTGGCTGAAGTAAATGTATTGCCTTATATATTTGCAAGTGCAGATAGAGGTGAGTTTGTCAGATTATACAGGGGTGGGAATGTTGTAAAAATCATTCACATTATTTCAGAGAATAAATTGTAATGTCCAGAAATATTTCCGCAATTTCTATATTTTCTGTATAGGTATGAGACAATATATTAACAAACAGTGAAAACCTTGCATGTGTCAGGAGGAATAAGCAGTTTCAAGTCTTTGCAATTTGTATTTTGTTTCTTTATTCGAAAGGAATATCTTATTTACATGTGATTGGATATAAATCAAATAAACACACATACCTGCACTTACGAAGGAACAAAGCTTTTGTTGAGTGTAATAAAATTTTCAAATTTTAACCTCCCCTTGACCACGTTTGATCCTGTTTCACCTGAGGTCCAAAGCTACAAATGAGGAATTAACTTGAGCCTGACTTAAAATAATGAAAAAAAGAACTAACAGAAAAGTTGGACAAGAATAGGATTGTAACTGCGTCGCCGTGGCTCCTCTGGGGTATTTACGAGAGGGCAGCAGCGCAAAAATTTCATTAACCGTAGCTGTAGCTTCGAACCCAGAGAAAAGAAAATAAGCAGCATTTCTGGAAGTCTGTGGGCCCGTTACTTTCTTGTTGAGAGGCTGTGCTGTTTGCACAGGGAAGGAGTGAGAGACCTTACAGTAAAGTAAATACATATTTGTTTTTTTTTTAAAAAGTACCGCGGTTTAACTTTTACTGCCTCGCTCTGTTAGTTTCTTGCAAGTGGGTCTTTTATCTCTGTGGTGTTGTCAGAACTGTGCTCTCTGATGAAACTCTTCCCCTCATTTTTTGGACCATTTTTAGAGCAGATGAAAGAGGCCTACCCTTGTCCTGGGTGATCACCGAAGGTTGTTTTTGGATGGGGGGAGCAATGTCTGTGTTTTGATGAGGGGTGAGGGTTGTCATAAACGTGTTGGAGCTTTATTGGTCGTTCCTGACCACTTATGGATGACGCTGGTGTTTGCTGAGGTTTTGATCAAAAAGAATTTGACACCGCTTTGTTTTGAAAGAAATCACAGACCAATGCAGCAGCAGTGTAAGGTCAGTGCGAGAAAACTGGGGTTTTATTTCCAATTGTATGAGGTAGTTTCCAATTACAGTGCTGCTGATGTACTGCGGGGAATGGTAGTTAACCTGAATAACTTCCAGAAGAATCTGTCTGCGTGATTTGCTGTGCAATACAAAAAAAAATGCTATCATTGTAAGTCAGCTTGGATGAGGGTATCTGATAAAAGCATTAAACTATAAACAGTTTTATTTTTTGTGAAAGTAGGGAATAGTTGCATTCATTCATCAACTCTTACATTAACTACTTATTCCCAATCAGGGTCTAGGAGCTGCTCGAGCCTATTCTGTCAAACAAAGGACTAGAGGCAGGACCCTAGACAATGCAGGGATAACACAGCATTCACCCTCACAGTCATGATATGGAGTCTCCATTAGGCCCAGCATGTATGCTCTTGAACCGTTGAAGGAAATTGGAGTACCCAGAGAAAACCTGACCAGAGCGCAGAAAAAACCATTCAAATTCCGCACAGAAAAGCCCAAGGCCAGATCCGAACCTGAGGTCTTAGTGTGAGGAAACTGCCTTCTGCATGTCACTGCGCCATTGTGTCACCCTCTCAGGAAAAAATTAATTCTACGCATCACATTATGTCGCCACTCTCCCTCATTGTTTTCTATTGTATCTATAGGTCTTAATCTGGAAAAAAAAAATCTATTTAAATACAAAACTGGCAAAGGAGAGGCTATGAAGTAAGAGGAGAAGTTGGGAGAAAATAAAAAAGGGATATTCTTGCACTTGTCTAAAAAGCATAACCCTAACTGCAGTTGAAACACAATCCCACTGACATTTCATTTGTTTAGCTCCTCTTCTCACTCGATTTCTCTTTCCCATTATGTGTGTCTCTCCTCTTTTCCATTCCCCGGACTCAGCTGGACAGGTTTCGCCGGACGGTGGGGGTTCTTCGTCCGTCATGCAGCGCACCTGGCTTTATGTAGCTTCACAATACCGTAATCAGGAGGCCAAAAAAACAGACAGCAATCATCCCCAGACCTGGAGTATTGCTGAGAATAGATTAAGCCCTGGTGGCTGATAGACCCTGAGAGATGAGGTAGATACACTACAGAGAAACTGCAGTTATTAAATAGTCCGGACATCTGAATAACCCCATCATGCTCTGGGTTAGTAATTGCCTCATAATGCAGCTTATCTTGAGGTCAGACAATCTTCACTCTCTCTGAGGTTAGGCCTCCCGCAGACTTCGATTAGTCCGTATAAATGGATATAAATCCACACTCTCCTCCTGCCTCCCGACCAAACTGTTTCACCAGGCACCAGATCTTAGATTCTTTTTTTGGGACTTGAAATGTACCTTTTTTTGAGCATGACTTGAAATCAGCCTCATTTAGCAATGCCAATTTCACTGCACTTAAGACTATAGTAAGACTAATATTACACTAATATACACTGTACCACTTACTCAGGTGAAAGTTTTTAGATGGTTTTTCGGAGACAGAATAGCGAATGTTAATAACATCACATGAACGTTGCAACATATGTAATGTATTGTAGTGAACAAAAACTCCTAATTAACCGAGTGGTTCTCAAACTCGTTCTCAAACTGGCACCCCACTGTGTATGCTGGTTTTTGTTCCAACCGCAGATGCAATCTTTTAACATTTAACAGGATTTCAACAAGGTCTGAATTAGCTGCAGTCCATGTTTATAATAGTAATTTAGTTGCATTTTCATGGATGTATCCATTTTGCCATGAAGAATAAAACCCCTCAAACATGTTTTGTTTATGTTTCCATATTGTGAGGATTTCAGGTAAAAACATTTTTTAAACAGATCAAATTAGACTGAGAAAATCAGTAAGCTCCAAATTGGGTTGCTGAGCACAAGTGTTTTGAATTCTTTCAAAATAATTTGTCTGAACTTAATAAAATGAACATGAAACAAAACGGGTGTGACTTTACTGTTTGCCAAATAAATTGCTGGTTTTTTGCAACCATGTGTTGACTGTTTCAACAATGAGGAACCTATTGATTGTTTAGTGTTGATAAAGCGTTTGGTCAAATTTCCTTCTTCAGTTATTTATACTGGTTTCTAATATATATCATTGCGGGTATGAAATTTTTACTCTTCGTGGCATGCGCAGATTTGTCAAATGTGGCTTAAGAGGACAAATAACTGCTCTAAACATGAATGCACCTAATTAAGGCAAATCCACAGCTTGTTAAAATCCTAAGATTGCAGTTGTGGTCAGAACAAAAGCAAACAGACGAAGTGGGGCGCCAGGAACGAGTTTGAGAACCTCTGAATTAACCAATGCCTAAAATGACATGAAATCATTAAGTTAGTATCAAGGCATCCTGTATGCCACAAAATATGGCGTGTCCGGCTCAAACGCCACACAAGCATGCTCTTATGCATGACTTGCTGCCTGTAAAGAATAATGTAGAATAACAGCCGGTTCTCTGTAAGCATAGCTGTGATTGGAGTGGAGTGGTGGCTGAGGAGACCCAATCATACACACACAGGGTGTGCACAGACCACGCGGCCAATCAGAGAAACAACAGGAATTACCCTTATGAGAATATCCTGTACTTATTTCTTATTGATACTGCAGTATTAATGGCATAACTAACTATAGTTACTAGAGTAGTGCTATAATTACCGCACTATAACTATGGTATTATCAGATTCAGCATTGCTATAGTCCACACAAATGTATTGCTATAGTTAGAATAACTATAGTATCGCTATAGCTATAGCAATACTAAACTATGGTGGCGAAAATAGCATCCATTTGCCTTAGGATAACTGTAGCTCGGAACAATTGTCATTTTTCATAAGGGAAGTGCTGCAGTATTTGCAGACTGAATCTCTCCCACACATTTGGTGCGGTGATGCGAGAGTAATTACGCACAGGTCTGGGAGCTGCTGGCGACACTTAGCGCTGAAGCACTCGGATTTGATCCGAGGCCTTGGCAGTCACTCAAAGAGCTGCGAGTGGCACTTTTATCAAATCAGCTGCGCACAAGCCGCCATTAATTCTGTTTTTAATCTGAACTGAAGAGCACTTCATCTAAAAATAATAGGACAGTTTTAATTGATTACACGGTCATATTTAGGCATTAGAGGTTGAATGAAATGCTTGAATGGTGTCCCACAGGCATGTATAATAAGATGAGCCGGGGGGGTCAGCTGAGGGCGACTGACAGTAGATGGGATCATTTTGACACAATCGCTCAAAGCCGGTACCCATCAGCGTGAAGCCGGATAGAGCCATGGAAGCTGCCATTCGTGTCCTGTCTCCAGCAAAGAACATTCCGGACTCCAATAGCTCTCATGTCTTGCTTGCATTCTCTCACGGTGAAAGAACGGGGGTGATGAGAGATGCAGCATTAATGCACGGAGGCGATGGCAAAGGCACGTCGCATCATGCCGAATTACATCACCTCCTCGAGGCCTTGGCGCCGAACAGGTACACAGACTCTTCTCACCCTGCCCCAGGCTCCTGCTGTTTTCTCCCCGATTTTAACGGCATCAACTAATCATCGCCGCGGGAGGAGAGGGCAAATAAAGAAACAAAGAAAGCACTCAGGACCAGGATTAAGTGTCATAAATTATATCGCTGGATGGATTTTCTCAAGCTGGTGTCGCATTATTCTGCATATTTATTTTGCTCATATTTGTCACCAGTTTGATATCTCAGTGTGGGTGAGGAACAGGACTGCGGAGTGGAGGTGATCTGTGCTTTTCAGGGCCACGTGCTCCTTATGCATGCTGGGACGGCTCGGGCACTGTGCTCGTAAACACCGCGACACTGGCTTCCGGGGCTGAGCGAGAATCCGGGAGTCAGGAATGGCAGCAGGCAAAATGGTTTCCGATTTTCGTTTTCCAACTCTTCTCCTTGGAGAATTTTTGTTTCCTCTCAAAAAATCCAAGTATTTTCTCTGCAAAATGGATTGATATTCAGGTGATGTGTAGCGTAAGAATATATTTTATGGACTATCTATCAAGTTTTGTTGGGTGGAGGGGCTCAAAATGGGGAACAGTCCTCCGGTAACTGCATAATTATTTAGCGGAAACTAGCATATAGTAGCTATTCATCCTGTTTTTTTTTCCACTGTTTTGCCGACGCTTTTGATCATATTCCAAAAAAAAAATGTGGCTTTTAATTTTACAGGCAAGAACATGACGGTTGTTTTTCTTTCCTAAGGAGCACGTGACCCACTCAAAGACTCTCGCCAATGCTTCCTCTGAACAGGCAGGTAAAACCGAGGCAAACACAGGGGAGGGGTACTCTTTCCGCTATAAAATGCGTTTCTTTCACAACCCACAAGGCACCTGTGAAATTCTAATAAATCAGCACATTTCCAAAAGCAGAAGTAAGGTTAAGCGGAATAAACTGCCCACAGAATGAGTATTCCAGACTGACACAGCTGGAGAGTTAAAGAGATTTATCATTTACTGCAAGTGAAAATCGTATAATGTCTACAATATGTTTAATGAAGCAGTGCTACTTATGGTGACATATTAGCTGATGTTGTCATAAGGTTTAATAAGTTTTACATGAGTGCTTCATGTAGCCTCCATATACCATAACCTCATAAATACATTAAGAACTGGAGTAAAAGAAGTTGTACCATAAAAGCACAGCATGAATTCCAGTCAAAGCATGAAGTAAAATTCACTTTAATCATAAGGTGCACAAACAGCTGATTTGGTTTGATTTGTCATGACAGAGCGTGAAATGTTCTACGAATCAAATATCACTAAAAAGCTTATTTTTTTTTCTCATTTTTTTAGCTGCTCTGATGCATCCTGGGACATGCAGATGTGCCTATCAGTTTATGCAATAATCCTCATGGCTCCTTGCCAACATTTACCTGACAGAGTCAATAAAAGAAACTCATCCTCCTATGCAGATCCCAGGGGTGAACGTGATGTATTGAGTAAGCTTGTTAAGACGTCACCAAAAAGCCTCCCTCCCTCTGTTTCCCCTTCATTTCACGGTCTGTTACTGTCATTAGGCCAGCACCCTAAGCTTTTGTGTGATATATGAGCCATATCTTTCATCATAGGCAGTTCGAGTCTCACTGTTTGTACAGAGTTGTGCAGACCTGCGCAACACCCCCCCCACCACAAAAAAAAAAACCTGTTTAAAAATGACGACTGCGCGAGCTCCCAGCAGCTGTGCGACGGGCCAAGCCCCGGTCAGTGTGCTCTACGTATGTCCCTCAGCAAATATTTCCTCTGAGAAAGATAGAGCGAAAGAGAGAGCGTATAAGTGAGAGAGTGTTAGCTGTAGAGAAAGTGGCAGAAAAAAATCACCTGTGAGTAAGTATAAAGCCGCCTTCGCACGTAAATGGGCTGAGGTGAAAGCTGTGCCTCGTTGAGACTGAATGGCTCGCTGTCACGTCAGGACGCATCCTTTCATTGAAGTAATAACCTAACTGAAATACGTGGGAGCTTAATTTAGGTGACTGTTTGGTTGCTGCACAGGTGGGAAGGGTTCATCTTTTCCCATGTCAATCCATTGAAATGCCAACCTCCAATAATGAAAGCATTACTCAAAGGTCGCAGAACTAGATATGAGAAGGAAACGACACATGAATGAAACTGATGGAAACTTCACACTGTTCATTCGAGCTAAAAAAAAAAAACAGCATACTTGTGATGTTACGAAAATGTTGTGGCAATGTCATAACTGACATTTTGAGTTTGCTGGGTTTTCTCGTTCTCAAACCATGAGCTAATCTGATCTGATTCATTGATGGCCTGAAACAAGCCAATGGGAGAAATAAACATAAGCCCTGGTTTTTTCTGATAAGGAAGTACTTCAAAGATAAATTCTCAGTCATCATACCAAGCAAATCTCCTCATATTACGGTAGATTCCCAGTTTAGACTCATTTCACTTGACTCTCAGAAACGCCTGGGATGTTAAAGTACCGTGAATATTTAATCAATTGCATGTTCTACATTAACCATAGACTATTGTGAACATCTATTTCATATTTCATGCTGCATTTTTACTCTGCTTCGGAACACCCCATTACAATTGCCCCACTGCTGCCAGACACACATCAATTCAATGAAAATACCTCTCTTTTAACAGCTGGCTTATATCCCTGAACCACAATGTCATGTGACTGTGCAGCCCAACTGAGGTCACAGTTATACTGCAGTGCCATCTGATTGGATGATGCTTATTGTGCTGTGAGCTGGAGTCTGTCTACAGTGATACAGCCTCTGTTCTTGGAAATAGGGTCACTCCATACTAAACTGTACAATTCACTGTGTTGTATAAGAATAGTCAATAAAATTTTTTCTAAGAGAATTAAATGATTTGCATTGTTCATATTCATTCACTCCCAGATTGAAGATATACGTAAGAAGAAATCAGAGTCATCGGTCCAACAACACAGCTGAAAAAGTGGTGTCCTGATGTCAGCCAAGGCCTTGTGAAAGCCGTATTTTGTAACAAAAATTGGCAGCCAACTTCATGAAAAGCTCATGACATGTCTGTTGATACTTCGAAACAAAGCAAAATGAAATATTGCAGAGAAATACCCATAATAACGGTTTCAACTGTCTGCACTAAATTGCCGAGACTCCTACGATCAGAAATGCAATATGAAATGACCGTCTTGGGTGTAACCAGTCGCGTCCTCACGTGTTACGTCCAGATTTGTAGATTGATTTGCATAATGTATGCAGATGACGTAAAGATGACCGCGGCAAACTAAGGTACTCACTTCCAGCATCAAAATTTCACAAGGCGTCAGACAATCATATATACCACGCTTTATAAAAATATGATTGAAAAAAGAAAAATTTTCCGGGTCCTAATATAATGTTACGACCATAACAACATCAAGAAATATGCGTAGGTCATGTCCTGTACATAGACTGTATAAAAAGATTGACGCAGCACCCGGATCTAAAAAGTGAGGCCGATGCGGAAATCTCAAAAAAATTGCAATATATTTAATGGCCAGCAGATAGCGACGTCGGTGGCTGCAGAAAGAAGTTCAGTGCGACTGAAGTCTTTGAGAAAATGACCCTACTTTGCCACCTGATATATTAATTAATTCTTATTCTTTGAAGTAACAAAAATAATATATTCCTTTGGTGATTTAGAGCAACATGTAACCAGTTACAAAATTTTAACAATGCTTTGCAGTGAAGCCAGGAGAGCGGAACACAAACATTGCAGACTTTAGAAATGAAAAACATTGACTGGCCGTAATTGTCCATAAATGTTACTGATAGACTGAGGCCATTTATCATACAAAAGAATTGACTTTTGAATTCAGTACCTGTTTTGTGTCCTCGTTACACCCACAACGCCTGCCACCTTAGTACATTATGGGGTCACTGAAATGAAGTGATCACTCGGTTTATCTTCTTACTTACTTCTTTGTGATGCCCAAGGATGGGGTTGCACCACTGCAATGAAAAACTTTTGAAAATGTGTATTTGAATTTTCATCGCCTTTGTAACACATTTGTACAGTTTAGTATGCAGTGACCCAATTACATGTACTGAGGTGTGCTCTGATGTACTACTCAGGGTCCCAAAGAAGTGTTGAAACCGGAGAAGGAGGTACATCAGTCGAGAGGAGTATGCAGAGTGTAAACATGCCCAGACTGCAGTAGAGTTCATGTTTTTTTTTTTGTTTTTTTTGGTTTAGCACCCCTTAAACCGCACCTGGGTTTTCCCTTGGGGAGGATAAAGATGGGATTTGGTTACCGGTCTACTGTTTCAGACACTTGACCTCTCCCCAGCTCCTCCGCCACCCTGTCAGCCTATCAGACTCACTGCATGTGCTGATGTTGTTCTTTTCTTGTCAGGATCATTAAAGAAATAAAAGTTTGTTGTTAACATTTTACTCTCTCAAAGATTACTGTTTTACCCTTCTGGGTTCTACAGAAATACCAATCTCTCTCTCTCTCTCCATCTCTGTCTCTCTCTCTCTCTCTCTCCTCTGTATTCTTCCTTCCAGAGGACCTTCATCAGTCTTTACCAGTAAAAGAGGAGTGAATAGTTTTCATTTTTAAATTTCAAGCTGGGATAACCTGTTAGATACTTATCAATCTATCTATCATCCATTCATTCATTTCTCTTCTTTATATTTTTACTAATGACTAAGTTCCAAATTTGATTCCGACTCCCAGTGAGTTTGAATTCACAGTCAGGTGAATGACATGATTGAAGCTAGCAACAAATGTATTTATTTTATTACTCACGGGCTTAGTATTTCACTTAAACATCCACAACATGGGCCATATTCAACGTTTTTTTTTTTTTTACAAAATTCGATGCCGAAAAAGCTTTGATGTGGTTGTCGAATGAAAAGCAGCTCCTCACCGCTGCATGAACACAGGCCCTTTGGCTTCCTCTGGGGGTGGCCCTGTTTCAGACTGTGTCTTTCCAGGGCGGTAGCTTCAAAAATAGTCTCATGATTTTTGGTGTAAGTTGTCACTCGCTGCAGTTTTTAGGATTAGCATTCGCTTTTATGACTGACGATGTGGTAGAGGGGAAACCTGAGCCTGTGTCTGTGCTTTGAGGCGCGCCATTATCCCCTGTCCAACTGAACATAGTGTTTACTCATCTCTTAGAAACATGTGTCACAGTTATTTAGTTCTTTGTTCATCTCCACCCCACACAGCTTGACAAAGCTCTGATTCTGTGGATAACAACCTCTCAGAGAGATGCACTGCTCCTTCGGTAAACCTGAAATCTTCATTTTCTTGAGTTAAAAAAGAACATTTTAAATGTTTTTAATAAAGGCACCAATGTTTTCTTTAGCCAAAAGAGTAGCAAAGGCCGAGTCCCTCTAGTGTTCCTATCAGAGGACAGAGGGAATTTCATACTCTTATGTAGGACTGTTCCAACTTAATTTTTGGCTCACCCTTGCGGAACGCTGTTTCTCCAAATATATTTTTAATGCACAAAAACACACAATGAAAATTTGACTGACATTCACCGCAAGAATTCTATCACTCAAAATCCTTCCACAGTTATACTGTAGATTAACAGTCTTTCCTGGGTTTACAACCCTAAATTCTCCTCATTGACTATATTTATACAGTATATATACAGTAGCATACCCTTGTGCCCAAAGAACTTGCAACTGACCATGATAATGGGATTCTGTCAGATCAAAACCAAACAGGACCTGGTGTGCAAGTCCACCAACACTGGGTTCATCTCTACAAAAAGAATTACAGGTCTTTGCCTCTAAGTAACTAAAATATAATGACACAAATTATAAGCATGTGTTTACATGCGAATGGATGTGTCCTAATTAGTCAGAGACAGTATTGGAGATTCATACCATGAAAGGGTTGGCTGAAGTTCTGCAGGACGGTAAAAACTCTTCAACTCTGCTTAACTCTTTAACAATTAAAAGAGTACATTGATCATTGTTTGCCATGAGAGCCTGAGCCATACTATTATACACACAATTTCAATTTTTGTATTACATTTAAGGTTTATGAAACATTGATTTTACAGTTATGTTTGTCTTATATTTGGCATATGTCTCTATTTTCACTGCTAAAGGTATTTTGTGTTTGAATTGGGTTGAGGGGCAACTAATTGCAGGATCAAGCAGAACCATTTGGTCATGTTTATAATGAGAAGGAGGAGGAGAAATGGAAGAAAGCTTGCAGAACCCATCGTACTTAATAATAATAATTTTCCACAAGTAACTGTGCCCCCTGGAAGAGGAGGAAACTACTACTTTTTCCAGGGAGGAAAAGTAGACAATAGAGTTAAGGTTAGAGTCGCCCCTACAAGTTAGACTATCCAGCCCTGACTGAGACAAAAACACAAACCGACATACACAGGACAATTTGAGTGGTTATAGCTGATCACCCTAAGGGAATAATGAGACAATTAATCCGTTAACAGGGACAATCCACAAAACTGCTAGACCAGGGAAAGAACCAATTAAGTAGACATTTGGGTTGTGACAGTTCTGACCAAATTCACTGGCATTACCTCGAGTAAACACTTTCGCCTCAGTGCAAATTGCCTTAACCACATCCATGAAGTGCTGTCCTTTTCCAGCTCTGTTTACCACACTCCACCCCAAACCACTTTGTTTCTTCAGGGCACAAAGGTCAACGGCTTATTACTTGAGCCTTAAAAATATTGTGCTGGCTATTGATTTTCTTGCTTAAACCTGACACCGCCACTCTATCCCCTTCTCCTCAGCTGAATGGTCCCAATTGTCTGAATAGCTGGGGGTGACGGTGGAACCCTATTGTTCACCTGAAAACATTTTGCCTCTAATAAAACAGCCAAAACAGATTGCATGTGGAGATTTCCTGATTTTACTCAGGCTGATTTGGGGATGTTTCTCTTCCTGTTGGGTGGGCTTTTGAAAAAAGGGCCAACTGAGTCAAAGATTGCGTTCGAAAGGCGCATTTGTGGTGGACATATTCTTGAAGACAGAAACATTCATAAAATATAACTCTTTTATGGCAGAAGATGGTTGAATTAACCAAAAAGCATCATAACACATTTATATAGTCTAAACTCACAGCACATTTCACATGATAAAATGCTGATATTCATCAGTTACAAGATGCTCACTGCTTATATTGTTTGATGACATTGTTGCCCTCGAGATCCATCATAGAAAAATCGCTGCATTCCTTTCCGTGTGATTATAAACATTTATCCGTGGCCATTGAATAAATCCAAACCCCATTAGGGACATAAACACACAATTTTAAATAGACCAATACAAATTTAAACAAAGGGTTCAACAGAACGGCAGTTTATGGTTTCTACACACAAGACACAAACAGTTACATCATTAGGCCTTTGTTTTCACGTGACGGCAGTTTGTCTTCTATTCCAGCCTGTGCATACGTGTCATTCTGAAGCAACCAGAGGGTCGACTCAACTGCTTCCACTCCATCTTTCGCCTGTGTCGAAATATAACTGACAGGAATACATTTTTAGTCGAGGAGGGAACTGGGGAAAGAGGGGAGAAAGGGGTCTTTGTATTTAATTTGCCTGTTGGAACACTGGCTGGGCTCGCCTTACTGGTCCTGTCAACGTGACAGTTCTGACTTCTCTCACATGCATAAGGCATTTGGGCAAATCTGGGGTTCGGGCGAGGGAAAGAAGGCCATATTTTTGCAGTATTGCTGATGGAGCTCCAAGTTTGAATGGTTTGGCCACACGTGAGCAAAAATGCATCTCGCTGTGATTTATGCCCTTAAACATATACATATGCGAAAAGACCACATAAACCCATTAAAAAAATTGCAGAGAATTGTTTTGACCAACATGCCAAAATGGACAGAAAATGAGAATTGCTGGAATTGCTGAGCAGGAAAAGTCAATGCACAAGAATAATAATTAATTATTATTTTTGAGGAGTTACTCTATAGGTGATACTTTACAATAAGGACACATTAATTAAAATTAGCTCCTACAGCAACAAGCATTAATGAACAGTTAAGTAATATTAACTAATGCGTTAAGAAATCATTTGCTAATGGTGCTAATGTTAACTGATTTATTCATTATTCGACATTTCTATAGATTGAAGAGATTGACGCGTAATTTGCGGGATATTTAAAAAATATTTTCAGTACATAACTTATCTCTGCATGAAATACTGTTAATTAATATACCCTTATTGTAAAATGTAACTGTGACATAAAGAATAAATTAATCTGATTATAAGTAAACCTAAAATATTTTAGTAGAAAGAAGAAACTGCAGGTAAACTCATGCTGATAACTCTTCCTTCAGTCAAAGTATCGCAATGCTCATACAGTAGGCTATACTGGATACCCTCTGAATACAGTGTCAGTGTGGCTATTTGTGCGCTGTGAGAAGACAGATAAAACTGTTATGACATCTCTCTGAGCTGGGTTAAAAATAATCTTGCATCTACTTCCTTTACAAATCATTATAAATGTGTTTGATTGCTTCCTGACAAAACTGCCTCGTGTGATTTTGATATATTTTCCCCCACCCCACTTTCTTACAGTCTAGAGTCAGGCACTCAAGTGTGAGCTAAGGAGGCCGCTAACAAACTCCGGAACACACTCCATTAGCAGAGCTGGCTCCATGGCACCATGCTGTCTGTATGCAATCGTTTAGGGAAGCAAAACTGATAGCATCGCTGCAGCAGGGGACAGACTTGAAACTGTACCCCATTCCAACACCAAATAATTGCCTCATAATTTTACAGTAAAATGGTGTGTGTGCGTGTGTGTGCGCACGCACACATGTGTGTGTGTGTGTGTGAGTGTGTGTGTGCATATTCATATGCACATATCCTCATGTCATCAGAACCCTTCACATTTTAAAGACACATTAAAAAAATGTAACTCACTTTGTGGTAGTGACTCTCTTGAGCTGAAGAGGGCAGCAAAACATGACTGCACTATCCAGACATATTCAAATGCCGCTCCAGCCAAATATGTAAATATATATACGTCTACTTCTGGGTGTCATCCAGCTCAGCTTTGCAAAATCTATTTGAAAAAATCTTTGCCCAGCCTACACTGTTATAAATTGACTGAATTTAACAGTTAAATTAATGCATTGTTACCATGGTTATTTTAACTGTAAGTGGAGTCCTAGGCGCATTTAACTGTGTTTATACTTAACATACACGGAACCTCCATTACAAACTAATTGTAAAATTACACTTAAAATAACAGGGAAAAATGGTGCCAGTTAAATTAACTGGCCAAAAAGGTGCAAAAGGTGCAGGTTTATAACAGTGTAACTGCAGTATAGCACTGAGTCTGAAGGTAAGAGAGGTAAAGTAAAATGTCCTCCTCATGGATGCACAGACACAGCATTGTATGTGCACCTCTGGATTCCGACACCTTTCCTAAAGTCAAATTCAAGCATTTTCACGGCGCATTTTGAGCTTTACCAGGACCTTACCGGTGTAGTAAATTACATAGTCATCAAACTACACAGTCAGAGATTTATTGTTAAAGTTACGTGATTAATGTTTCAGTTTTAAGAAGTTTCAAGCACTTAATTCAAAATCCAAGAACTTTTCTGATCTTGAAAACACCACATTAAAAATCAAATCTTCATGTTCCAGACCAGGGACTAAAGCTCGAAAGCAGGGTACAATCCAATCGGTAGGCTCATTGACAGCAGTACAGTAATATTTGGGGACACAATCCTGGAAGAAGAGAGCACGGTTCTGCACAGATGTAGCCTAATAGGTGAAGCTGGGCTGCCAGTCATTGGCCAGTGGTTGCCAGGAAACTGCCAGGTTGTGTGCACACTTCAGAACCGAACTGTCCCTCCGGAGGGTGGAGTAGCTTGAGGGCGACTAGGTTCCAATCCTGATGATTCTAGAAGGATTGGGAACTTGTTCCTAACAAACTGGACAGGGGAACAGATTGGAAGGGCTAACAAGAACGCAGTCCCAATCCAGGATCCTGATCAGGCTTGGCTGCTTGTTCAAATCAACTGAGTAAAGAAGAAAGCTTCCATGAACTGCTGTCATAGAAGGTTACGTTACACTTAATACAGACAAAGACTTTTTATTTGGAATACTGCTTGGTACTAAGCACAAATAGTGAATGACAGTCCAACAGCTAGCAACTCTAAACTGGGAACTGGGGGTTTATATACACGTCACAGAGCCATGAGGAAGCCGGGGGGGTGTTTTCAAGGATTTCAGCACCTGTAGGAACTCTGGAGGTGCGCAATTGAGAGGTATTTTACATTAGTTTTCCTGGACTTGAGGATGGTTACATGGAATGTTTACTGATGGATACGATTCCCAATTTCACTGAGAGAGAAATTCTGATAAAGAAGTCAAAGTCCACAGATTAAAGGCACTGAAGAAGCCCAGAAACCCAGCCTCTGGAGGACCAAAAAACAGCCCAGAGAGCAGCTCAAGTTGCTGACACAAAATCAATTTATTTTGGGCAATACTGGGGAGGGAGATGAAGTGGCTAAAAATTCTGAATTTAGATGAACTGAAAATTTGTCCTCATTGCTGCTTTGGACCCACAGTGCAGAGAAAGAAAACACTAGAAGGACTCCTCCAGCCTGAGAAAACTTTCACCATTGTTGTTATTTTAGTCAGTCTTGGTTTCTATTGTATTAATGCAATATGAGAACCACATGTGTGGCTTTTTCTTCAAGGACAACCAATGAAAAACTTGAGGGTGTCCTTGTGCGGCCTAAACATGAGCAGAAAATACTTTCTATGGGGAACATAATCGGTGGAATTCTTATGGGAAAAGATTGACCATGTAAATTTCTCCCTCCTGCATAATAAAGGCAGACTCCACGAGTAAACACATCTGAGTTATAATTACCCTGTCCCCACTTCTCCTGCCCATAACCAGTGCTTACAGTTAACCTCTCTCAGGTTGGTTGAAGCCGTTCTTCAGAGGGCTCTGAATGCATTTTTAATTTGATATCAAAACAGGGAAGCACCTAAACTTTCTTCATTCTGTAGGCATCCCAAGGATGTGCTTGGCCACTGGAGCATTCAGGATTTAACAGTTACGCTGAAGGTCCGGACCAAGGGACTTACTGTAAATGGACAGCATTATGCAAGGGCAGAAGACTAAAGGCAAAAGTGGTCATTCAAATGTAATCTTCAGTGAGTTGCAGTCTGTGGATACAACAGTTTATTTGTTTCCTTATGAAACAACTTCATACTCAGCGCCACCCTGCTGGGGTTCTGTAAGGTCAACAGAAAGCTTCTTGATGCCTTCAGGGAGCTGTAAGTCATTTTGAAAATTGTTAGAGAGAGTAGTCGGGTAATGCACATTTATAGCCACCTAACTGCAAATACATTAACTTGTTGCAAATATTTTCCAGTCAAAGTTAAACTAAACCGTAGATGTATTGATTGCTGTCATAATGACACAGAAACGGTGACATGCCAAGAGTTTGTGGCTGGATAGGCAACTGGAATGCATAGGCTATTAAAACTAGAGTGTTCGGGTGAACACGTGTCGCCTGCGAAGCTTATGTGAAAGTGTGACTACCAACTGAAAGTGTGACTACCGGACAGACAGACAGACGGATGGACAGACAGACGCCGGACAAAGTGATCCCTATGTGCCACTATGCTTCGCAGGCGACAAAAAAAGCAAGCTTAACTATTCATGAAGATCATAAAAAAAATCTTTTTGGACTGTATTTCTTCGTGAAATAAATCTTGAATTTACACATGATGCCAAACTGTATGCCTCAGCTTGTGCCTTTTTGCCTTCTTTGTGTTCTCACAGTGCAGCAGCCGTTGGGGGAAGCCTGTGGGGAGTGATTTCAAATGCTTCAAATGCATGAAAACAGAGGTGATCACGTTGACTACTGCAAACCCTCATGTGAGCAAGTTATGACAAATGTGAAGTATGAAGTGTATTTGAACAGTCTCTGTTTTTAAGCTGGCATTGGTTCATTGTACGGCTATTAGCTGAATTCCGACTAGATAATAGCCAGCTAGCATTAACTTGCCTGAGGTATTTGTTCTAAATAAGCATTCAAGAAAAAAAAAATTAAACTATGTGATATAAATCAACTAGGAACATGATTTTATTCATCCACTAATAAAAAAATACAACATACATTTCCAGTACCCAGGTAGAAAGGGAGAAAAAAGTATTTGGGAACTCAGCTCTATATTTCACCAGTGTTTCTCAACTCATTTACTCCTCATGGGTAAAATAAACAACCGGGTGGCTATTTGTCTCCTTAATCCAAAAATACCCCCACAATACTAATCATATTTTTCCGGCTGTTGGTTCACTTCCTGTGTCCCGTGACGCAAAGCTAATTTTAAATACTCGCACGCATACGCACATGTGTGCGCACCAGGTTATAGGTCAGTGCATGCACTCAGGGCTCAGTGATTGTGATCGAAAGACAGGATAGAGTGAAGCTGTGCAGCCCCAGCCTCCATGCACTTCCACTGCTGCTCTGCCACCTCAAATAACTAAGTTCAATCTGAATTTACAGGCCTGTAACTTGGGTACGTCAACAGATCCTGGAGAGCCTGTGGGTAACATTTTAAGGAGTAGCCTGCACGATTACGGCACTTCTCCACTGAGCAGTGCTGCTCCTGTAGCAGTTACTCTTCGGTTCTCCGCTGGCAAAAGTTGAGTGGAACGCATGGTTATTGAGCCAGGCAGGCTGCTTTTGTGTTTCACTTTTGTCAAGATTCCAAATGAACTGAAAAGTGTAGGAAATGTGGATCTAGACACACTGTAGACCCAATTGTTCAGGCAGTATTGACACTAAACTGTAACTATTCTCGACAAAGAACTCCATGCACAAACTTTTCAAAACTAAGTTTGGGGGTTTTTTTTATTATTAAAAAAAAATTAAAAGATGTTGGCCCAACTGTGGACAAATGGGCAACGACAGAATTGAACTGCAGCTTGGCAGAGCAGTGAAGCGATGAATGACAAGGGAGGCTTGTTTGACATGAGACTGCTGGAGTGCAATTTTGTGGTTGGGAGGGACTATAATGATGGCGTCAAGTTGAACAGTTCCTGATCTCTCAACTGCAACCATGTGCAAGATAAACCCTCAGAATGGAACAACACGTCACCGAACGCAACAAAAAATGTTTGTTTGGTTGACAATGGGTCTAACCTATGAGGGTGAAGGTGACGTCATCAGCCATGGCTGTTGTCACGGCCACCCTGCAGCTACTTTATACCAGCTGCAATGACTGCAGCAGATGGCCGCAGTTCAGCATCCCTGCAATGCTTCATGGTACATGTCACAAGGCTGCGCAGCTTCGATAGCAAAAACTGCTTTGGCTGCTGCTTCAATTTGACCTCACCAATTGTTTCACATAAGCTATATCATGAAGATCAGCAGCATTACCGGAATTCTCCGGACCACATGGGTGCAGATTTGGGTTGGGATGGTCAGGATATGTCCCGAGCAACTTTTAGATTTGACAAGGATATCCCAACCAACTTTGGGTCAATAACGAAGGTAAAAGAAATGCAGAAATCATAAATTTAACATGCTCCACTCCAATGTAATGTTAGTACCTCTCCAGTTAGGAGCTTTGTCCCATCCATAGACAGTCAGTGGCCCAATCTGAAGTGTTTATTCTGGTTGTAGTTATGAAACTAATTGTGTCAAGAAAACAATATCTCATGTTAAAAAAACTTAATGGAGGAAAGCATCAGTTTGGTGGTCTCATTATGAAATTTTGTTTAAATTGCATCTAATGTCGATTCTCAGACGGGACGTTGAACGTCCAATGTTTACAAACAAATCACTTGCTTTTGTTGACATCTTGCATTGTCACATGACCAATTTCAGTCATATAAACCAATGTTTTGCGTACTTGCGTAGATAATCCCTTTATTTCGGTTCGTTTGTGCAGGTGCGGCTCGCTAGTTGGCCAATAAACAAAAACAATGGGAATCAACTTTAGATGCCCTTTAATACTGTGTTGACTGAATACAAAAACAAAGATATATCCAAACGTGCATAGATTGCTGTCAGCACTGAAGAAGTCTTCATATGGATTGCATCATATCCTGTTTCGCAGAAAAACATGAAACTTCTTCACAAGGCACTTGCCAATGTGACCTGGGCTGAAAGTTAAAAAAGATCCTGCATTTTCAGGATTTTACTTGTTTTAGTTTAGTGAGAAACTGCTCTGCATATACTAAATCCACTGATTTCATTGGTTTTCAGCACTATAAATAACAGCAAAGCCAAATCAATCTTAGTCATGGGAAGTAACATTTATAAGGTAAGTAGGATCCTCCATTAAATGTATATTAGATCACTGGTTTTTTAATTTTTAATTTAATTGATGGTGGTTAGGCTGCATGCTTTTTGTTTATATTACGGGAAATATCCTTCCTCTTGCTTTTGTTTTGAGAAGATTTATGGGAAATATGATGCCCAGTCAAATGTCCAAGTAGGCCATTTTGATTGGCTATCCAGCTTGACTCAGCGACTTTCACTGAAAATGCAGTCATCAAAGAACAAACTCAAAATTGGGAGGACAAAAAAATGTAAAGAGGAAGATGAGGTGAGGGTAAAACTGCCTGAATTAGATTTCTATTTTTGTCTACTCTATGCTATGTTAAACAGTAAGACATTTGAAGAAAAACAAATAGCTTCACCTTAGCTAGCCACAGTGCTATCTATCTAGTTAGCTAGTGAACTGGATACTTAGAACAACTCCTGTCCCTTGGCCTCTCACTTTTTTTTTTTTTGCATGCCGTTGGTTTGCTCCCAGATCGACTATTTTGCCAACGCAAGACAGTAGGCAACTGGATGTGAGTACCCAGCTGGTACCCAGTTTTTTATTTGAAGTTCAAGTGCATACTGACTTGGAGATTTTGGATTTGAAGGAATGTGATAAATAATAAAAAAATGAAGTTGCTGGATAGCTCACTCGGTTAAAGCACCGTATTGCAGAGCAGTAGTGACCATCAAGGCGCGGGTTTGAGCCCCGGTCCAATCAACCGGCAGTGGTCGCGCCTTTTTCAGAGTAGCGCACAGTTGGCTATTGCGCTACAGGGAAGCAAATTGGGAAGGGACTGCCGGGAAGGGTAATATAAAAATGGGCGCACGTCAGAAAGATTCTGAGCTTGTTTATGTTCGGGTATCCTCTGCCCTCGTTCTGAACTTGCGAAGATTCAACCAATGAGTGTAAAGAATCAGTGGCTGATAGGCGCATGCTTCGCAGGACAGCCGCAAACTGTCTTCCCTCTCCTGAATTGGCAACAAGGGGTCGCAAACGAGCAGGTTTTGTGCATAGTTACCCAATTGGGTATTCCCGATTTGGGTGGAGATGCCAAATTTAAAAAAAAAATGTATAAATAAAAAATTTAAAATTGAGTTTTGCGTTGCTATTAAATTAGCAGAAAGGAAAGAAAATACCAAATCATGGTTCTTCTTTGAAAACTTTTTTTTTGTTAAAACTGTTATCTAGCTTATGAGGGAACTATGTCGGATGTGGGGCGACACAGAAATTGAGCTAGGAATTTCAAAGTGATTTGAACAGCTAGCTAGCTGATAAATTAGTGTATGATGATCGTAACATTTGCGGATATTACAACGTTGTACAACGTACTATCATGTAATTAAATTACTTATAAATTTGAAAAGTTTCACAAATAGTTCAATATTGTTAAGCTTCATAATAAATGTTCAAAGCAGAGATAACAATTGTAAACTTTCAAAAATCAAATCAAAAGTGTTTGGATACAAAATAGAAAAATAATTTCATGAATATGCCATCTAGAAATTGAAATTGCAGAGGCTCATCACTTAGCGCCATAAAAACATCAAAGAAACACTTGTCAGGATAATCTTTCTAAACAAAAATGACAGTATTTTGCACTCACAGATTATTGCAATAATTTCTCCAGCACGAGCTTGCATTAAATATGGCCCTTCCAGCTCTCAAATTAAACCTACACCCTTGCCGGACCGCACCACTTAATGGAAAGGCACCTATAGCCACATCACTGAGGAAAAAAAAAATGAACTATTTACACAAAAATGTATTTATAGTAGTGCACAGATACACTTCAGGAAATATAGTTGTTCTAATTGCCAATTCCAATTACTGTACACCAGTATACTGTATATTTCAGGAGGCCCTACATTTTTTGAATAAAGAAATGCCAACAAAAACTAAAAACAACCATTCTTCCATAACCCCGTGTAAGTCTCTACCCTGACGTTAATAGTGATCTAATGGCGCTGATATGCACATTATATGAGCTGTTTTTGCTAAATTCGGTGTGAGAGAATGGACATGGTTGGGGATGAATGGATCGCGTTAATGGTAAGAACACATTTGACTCAGATATATTGTGTCTGGTCCTGTTCATTTGCCCCAGAGAGGTTTCATCTCTCCATTCCCACCATATGGGTTTTTTATACATGTGGGGGATGTTTGGAGTGATGGGGTGAGACGGATGCGTTTGTTGCCAGAGTGTGTTATGGTTCTGAGACCCCTTCTGGTGGGAGTTTGGGATGGGAGTGAGATGAATGAGGTCAGGGGAATAATTACACCTGAAGGAGCTATCCTTTAAGTAAAATCATCCGAAACTACAACAGATGCACTATGAGCCTGTCACCATCAACATTCATATATATACTGTATATAGTCCACATGTCTTTACCAGTGAGAAAACCAACATGTAGACTCCATCAAAAAACTGTCTCGTTTGGAGCAAGAATTGAAGCCTGTTTAATAATTACCTTGGAATCCATTGGCAGCTGTTTTGTAAAATTGGGGTGGGGTTGGGGGGGATTGGGGAAAATTCCACTGAGAGCATAAAACAAAGAAGAGTGGTATAATCCAAAACAATAGAACATTCTTATTTAATCTCAGAAGAAAGTTCTCAGCAGGGGTTATCCAAAACCAGAGCCATGAAGATTTCATTTTTGTTCATTTCTTTCTTACCGCCACATCAAAAGCGGAACATGCAATGCGATTGAACAGCATTCCCTCGCCTGGAAAGCTAACGCGGAGGGTGAAATAAAAACAGACACCATATTAAACTGAGACAATAACAAAAGCTCGGCCTGTGTAACAATATTATGGCACATATGCATGCATGGATGAATGTGTTAACCCCTTAAACTCTAACTTTTCACTTAAAGCTGTAGTATACGATTTGCAAGTTGAATCGTTATTAATAACCTAATTTAGATGGTGGTTGTGGTCCTATAGTACAATCTACACTGTTTGAAGAGTGTGGAAAAAAAATGGAAAAAAAATCCATTCACTCTAGTGGCTGCAGGGCTGCAGAGACGTCGACCAATGTAAGCCTTCCGGCCGGATGGCTTACATTGGTCAACGTCTCTCTCCCTCTCTCATCCAATCCCCTCGCTCTAGTTGACACTCCCCCGAGAGCATGCTCAGACACCCTGTGCTCTGCGTTCCGCCCCGTCCCCGCCCCCTTCGGCGTAATAAACTTTCTGCAGCAAGCAAGTAGCTGAGTAGCAGCTTAGCAACGAGTGCTAGAAGAATGGAAAAGAAAGGCAGCGACAGCAGCAAGCGGCCCCTGCTGCCCCACCGGCAAAAGTTGGGAGAAAGCGTCAGTCTGCAGAGGAAAAGGCAGAGACGAAGAGGAAATATGAGCAACGCAGGACTCAAAGCCGAGTAAACATCAGGTCATCCATTCACCGCTGGAGGAAGCTCCAGGAGGATTTGGGCCTGAAAACTGATGCTGATACAGCAGACTTTTTGTTGAACAGGTAGGTAATTTTTTACTTTTATTGTGTGAGTTGTTACATAAATAACTTTATATAAGTCTATGACAATGCTGGCTTTTGACTGTAAACGCTGCCGGCCGTTTTCTCTGTGTCGACAGACGGCGTCGGAACGTTAGCCGTTTATTTTTAGCATTGTAAACTAGCATTGCTGTCATCAGTGTTGTGCCTGAATGCATTCAGTGAAGTCATGAACTCGTTCATATGTATTTCATATGTATGTATGGTTTTCATTGTGGCGTTCGTGAACATCGCACTCTCTTACTGATGCAGAAACCCCAGCTAAAACACACCGCAAACATCCCGGTGATTGAGAAAGGCAAATATTTTATATTTGATCAGATGTTCTTGTTGTTCATTTATATGGAATAAATATTGCGCTGTGGAGCTGTTGTGGAATCCAACATGGTAAATCTTCATTCAAGGCTGGCTCTGCGTCTGTTTACTGCCGGCCGGCTCGTTGCTCTGGTAGAGGGGGTGTGTCTGGGAGTCTCCACGCGGACGGCCACACGTGCTCGGTGGGAAGGATCAGGGAGCACAGAGGGGAGGGGTGTGTGTGTGTGTGTGTGTGTGTGTGTGTGTGGGGGCGGGATGCTTTTTTCAAATTTTTCTCAACGTCTCCATTTTTCTCAACTGATTCACAGATCGTATACTACAGTTTTAAGTTTTCCCTTAAAGGGGACCTAATATGCTGTTTTTCCAAGCTTATATTTTGGTCTTTGATTCCCCTAGAGTACTCCTGATCGCGCAAAGTAAAAAAGAGGTTCTTATTTCGCTCATACTGCCATCCTCAAAAAACCCCATTTGTAGTCCATAGTAGTCTCTGCCTGAAACGCCTTATTGGGGCGGCTCTTCCGCTATGGCCCCCCCCTCCCCGTGTGCCAACTTTCTTCTGACTGGCCAGCTCTGTGGAGGGCGGATCTGGCGGGACGAGGCAGCAGAACGTAGTTTTCCTGGTCCAGCAAAAAGAGTGAAACTGACGGGACTCAACGGGCATATTCTGCAATCTAATGCAGTACGTGTGTATAGATCTAATGAAATTAATTTGTTCAAATAAACGCAAACGGCGAAAGTGGAGGACACAGTGCGAAAGTCTGGCAGCTCAAGCACAAATTTGCTATCGGCTACAGTTTGCTACGGCAACAGTTGGTGAGTACAGCGGTTTTACTATTCCGTAGCTTGGATGCAAGGAAAGCTAGAATCCACCCCATATAGAAACATTTGTAGAGCGGGTCGATATGCCCAAGTGTAGACCAGAGACTATAGAAATCCGGTGGGTCTGAGTTCAGAGGGAAACATGGACAGTGAGGAGCAGCTAAAAGTGGACCAACAGCTTATGGACTGCTTCGGTGTGTATTAGGACCCACTGGTTCGTGTGCATAGCTGAGGTGTGTTGTTAGCATGGAGAAACGAACAACTTCCGAACTGGTAAATGATGGAGAGGCGAAAGCACCGAGCTAAACGGCCTTTTCGGAAATTGCTCCGTGGTAATAGTTAACTAATTGCTTCGGAATGACCAGCTTTTCCTCGTGGAAAATGAACGCATTATGGATAGCGAGAGCTAGACATAGCTCAGGTTATGTCATGAACACAATACAGGTTTTACAGACCGCAAGTTCCGTCTGCGTGTACCGTTGCTTATGTGGAGCTAGCGAATCGATCACTTTTACAGGAAAGAATTTAATATTCAATCGATGGCAATGCAGCGTTTGTTATACCGGACCGTCATAGCCTGTGCGCTTCCCTTATACTTTCACCGGTAGTATCAGAGAGCTTGCCCAGACACAGGAGATGTGTTAGGCTGACCCCGGTCATGGAAAAGTAAAGCTATCGTTTTATATGCTCCCAAAAACGCACCCCAAGCGCTGCAATATGTACTTCTGGTCTAACTGCAGCCCAACTCGGCAGACACGTACAACACTTCTCTGTTCAGCTTCAACTGTAGTGGCTACAATCAGGCAACATTATGATGAAACTGTCACATTGATGCTTACCGTAGTAACACAAGCATACCGATCACTGCATATAAGTTAACCAGAAGCATTTTTAATTAGCAGAGCACGCGAACTAACATGCAGTAGCTGATAAGCGGTTATGACTTTGAATGTAATCTGTCGCTCGAAAAATTTGTTTCGCGTCCGGTGTGAAAGCTGCTTAACAAGCCCATAACGCCTGTATTCGTGACTTTGCATTGACTTTGAATGTAGGCTAATCTGTCCAGCGAAAAATTTGTTTCGTGTCTGATGTGAAAGCAGCTTTATGGATAGTACGCGACAGCTAGAGTGAACTCGGTTATGTTATGAACATATTACAGGTTTTGCAGACCGTAACTTTCGTTAGCGCGGACAAGTTGCTTATGTGGAGCTAGCGAATTGATCACTTCTACAGGTAAGAATTACCTATTTAATCTCCGCCTTTTTCGGCTTTTTATTAGCCACAACAATTTCTAAAGGGAGATGAAATTATGTCAAGGTAGTGCAGAGAAATCATTTGTAAGCTGGTACACCTTCTGTGTTTCGCATTGAGAGCTTGCTCAGACATTTCTGAAGTATTCGGCTGATCCTGGTCATGGATAAGTGAAGCGATCACTAACTGTAGTGGCTACAATTGGGCAACGTTATGATGAAACTGCCACATTGATGCTTACCGAAGTAAGACAAGCATACTGATCAGAATTACTGAATATAAGTTAACCCGGAGCATTTTTAATTAGCACGACATCCAAACTAACATGCAGTAGCTGGTAACCGAGCGGTCATAACCACAGAGACAAACCCTTGCAATACAGGTTTTACAGACAGCAAGTTCTGTTACTGTGAACAGTTGTACCAAGCATCCAAACTACAGACAAGTATTAAAAGTTAGCTTCAAATGAGGTTTATGTTCACGCACCTTCTGTAGAATTTCCCCTGATATTTCTCTTGCATATTTAAGACACAAACATTAGCAACAGTAACTTGGCTACGTTAGCCGCTGTGCTACAGCCACAATCAACTGGCTATCACGTCAGGTTGGCTTATGCAGTAAAAGCAACTTACAGCTTCTGTGCCTGTGAGTCACGGACAGTCTATCACTATCACTATCGGTCCACTAGCGGTCCTGCTAGCCACCTGTAACACATTAGCTTCACTTACATTATATGCTGTTATATGGTTACTTACAGCTTCTGGCTCCGAGCGTTTGATAGATGCAACTGCTTCAGGTTTGAGAAGCAGCTGAAACACTTATCCTGTGTCGAATTATCCTTTATTGACAAAGCTGTTTTTGGTGAAATGCTGAGCACAAACAGCTAACGTTCCCTTTGGCCATGGCTGTTTGCTGCCAGCAAGCAACAAAAGCTGCCCACTGATTTCTGGTGGCATCGTCTTTTGGAAGAGAAATTTTTTTTTTCTTTGTGTCCTAAAGTAAACGTACAAGTAGCTTTGGGAGAGATACTGACAAAATTGCCCCTCAAGCAAACTTGCATAGAGCACCTTTAAGAGGGCTCTGAGTCAGAAAAAGGTTTTTTTTTTTTTTTCAATAATAATAATATCACATATTCATTCTGTTTCTGCAGGTTGCAGCACTTCTCTAAAGCTACATCACACTAATACTGAAGGAAATATTCAAACCCAGGATGCCATGTTTTCATGGCCACAGCATTATATCAAATGGAAAATGTCTACATTTATGCGTCATTTTATATACCTTTCCTCGTAATTCAGCAGGACATGTTTGGGGTCATTGTAAACCTTGGGATCTCGACTAGAATTTAAAATTGGCCCGAAGCTCCACAAGTTTGAATACAGCAGCTGCATTTGATGGACCCATATATGGGTCCTCAGGTTTTGTGGGATTAATGAATGCATGCACACTCGTGCTGGTATGCATCATCGTGTCTGTGCTTTTGTGTACCTATGTAGATCCGTACGTGTGGCTGGATGGCCTCCTGGTGTTCTAAGACTCTAACAGAGCCAAGAGAAAGGATATGACTGAGAGAGTTTCCCAGTGGAGATGCCATTTTGTAAACCAGCGTTATGAGTAGTAGTATCACGTGTCACAATGTATACACAAAAATACACTCATCAACCTCAGTCCTGACTGTTAAAATATTCTGCCTCACTCATTTGAAAGTAATTAGGCTGAAATTGAACACAGAGTCTGGTTGCTGCTGTGGAATCCAAGCTTGGTTTAGCTCTAAATACAATGTGAGCACTGTACTATATTGCATGTGTTTTTAAGGATTTTTTAAAGGAAACAGACTTTCTTTTGTATCAATGAAATTTTGGCATGCTAACATGGGGGATACAGTCTTAAATACACACATGCATGTGCGCGCACGCATGTTTGTGCAGCTACACCATTAACGACATTGCATTGGCCGGCGTTTATTTTGTTCATTCATTGTCTAACCTTAACCCTTACCATAACACAATTATGCCGCAAGAGTTGGTCCTCCTAAGTGTAGCTATACAATCCCCCCCTCCCATCCACCCCGTCACAATACACACACATACACACGCACGCACGGACGCACACACTATCTACCATATTTTGCTTGCTCCTTCATTGAGGCTAAAAGACACGAAACAGAAGCATCTAGGATATAAAAAAACTGGATGATGCACGCTCTATAGAGGTGCAAACCCACGCCTCTTGTTGACCTTGACCTTTGACCTATCGACCTTAAAATGCAAATTTGGACAGGGTACCCTTGGATCATCTACCCCACAAAGTTTGGTCACCCTAGCTTCAGTGGTGGCCGAGCTGTCGCGCGGACGGACAGACTGACTGACTGACAGACAGACAGACAGACAGACAGACAGACAGACACACACACACACACACACACACACACACACACACAGACGGTGCTAAACTGTATACCCACGCCGCCTCGTCGGGCGTGGGTAATAACCTCAAAACAGGGTCTGTAAAATGTAATATAACTGTGAAATATCAGAGTAACCAGCTTAATCATGGAGAATTCTTCCGTGTACGCAGTCAGTGTGAACTCATCTCTGGTTTTGAGTTCAGTCATCAAACTCCTCACTGGTCCATGACCAGGGTCACTTGGACAGAGCTGATGAAATTGTCCTGGCCTCTCTGGTCACCTCCCCTGATGTCCCACACAGAGGCCCCCATGATGGAGAGCATGCTGGCTCCTCAGGAGGAGGTCAGGCTCCACGGCTCCTCCTTGACAGGGTCCTCCCCCCACTGTCTGCTCCGCTCCCAAAATGTGCTGCACCTCTCCATCATCTTCTCAGCACTTAATGGCCTCTGTTGGTCATTTTCAGTTCATGTTCTCTCTCTTCATTTCTCTTACAGCTGCCCTCCCTTATATTTTATTTCAAAGGTGAAAAGGCTGTAGATTAAACTTTGTTAACTAAGGTGGGAGAGCTGAACCAATGGTGGGAGCCCAGACTCGGCGATGAGGTGAGATTGGACTACTATCCTGGCAGTGGCTCCTCGCGTCAGAGGATTTTTGTCCTCGTCCGGAGGTCTCGGGTGTGTACGGGGTTCACCGGGGGTCACCTGTTACCACAGGAAGCTAGCGTGTTAGAGATGTGGGACTCTGGGATTTGGGGGGAAGTGGCCACCCCTCGATCGAAGTGGAGATGCAGATAGGAACCCCCCGACAGGCTCAGTGGAAAAGTAAATTATCAGGACTATTCCCAGGTCCGTAATCTCGCTGAGGGTCTGAGTCAGAAGGGTGGGGGGGGGGGGGTGGGCTTAGAGGCCAGACTTACAGCACATTGGAAGGAGGCCCTCCTCATTTGTCAGGATTGTGTCTTTTAATTTTCAAATTATAGACGCCCAAAGGGAATCGTGAGGTCATCGGTATGGCATAAATCATTCTGTAAATTAATCCTGAGTTTAATTTTCTAGGGTGACATTTGAATATATTACTATTGTTTTGTTAATTTCCTTTCAAGAATTACTATACATCACGTGCATCAAGCGTAGGTGAGTATTGACATGGTTACAGCGCCCTCTGACCCTTGACTTAGCCGCTACGTCATCTTGCAATGGCTGGCCTTGGAATTAGTTAGTAATGTGCAAGGCTGATTTAATGTTCTTTTGCATATTTATCACTGAAGGAGATATTGCCTCTGTCTCTACATAGCATTAGGGACTGTGAGGGTGAGTATAAGCGTGTGTGTGTGTGTGTGTGTGTGTGTGTGTGTGTGTGCGTGCATGCGTGCCTGTGTGTGTGTGCGTGCTTGTTTGAGAGGATTATCGTGAATTACATATGAAGAATTGGAATGCAAAATCCACAAACTCCACTCAATTCTTTTGTTTTATATGAGGTCTTTTTTTTATTCAGCAAAATAAAAAAAGTTAAAAAAAAAAAACAAACTCAATTTAAAACAAAAGAGCTTGAGTGGACTTTGTGGGCTTTGCATTCCAACTCTTCATATTGATCTTATTTTTTTAATTGTGAACATATCTGACCTTAGCTTAATATTATAGAGCATGTAAATGCTGAATATTTGGATGTGTGATGTGTATAAAGGTGTATAATGACTTATAGGCAAACTTTTCAGCTCCTGAAAACAGTTTTCTGCGTTCCTTCTCTCTGAGCAAATCCTAATGGGCTCCATGCCCCAGAAAAGCTGTACTTGGCTGAACTGAGAGCCCATTGCGCTATGCTAATGGTCCAGAGGCTATAAACAATTTTTACTAGGTGTAATGCAATAAAAAAAGATGGCGGCACAGAAAAGAGGGGTGGAGAACTCAAAACGAGTCAGCCTCTTAATTTCTCACTCACTCTCTCTTATTTCATTTGGCCAGCCAATGAGGCTTTGCTTGGATTGTTATTTTATAAGTGTAGCTTATTGTTAAATTGTTAAAGAAACACATTTTTTGGCATTTGTTTTCAAGGACTATGTAAATATGATAGGACAGTTCCCAAGTGTCTTGAGGTCGAGAGTTCAAAGGTCAGCACCTCCATGCCCTAACAACTCCCCAGAGGTCCATCAGAGGTAATTTGGCACCAGCATCACTGCAGCGTGTTTCTGAGACTTCAGGCTCCAAATGTTGCAAGTTTAGCTGTGGCAAATACTTTTGTACGTTTATAACATAGATCCTTAAATCCAATTCATATCATGTGACACTGCACACTGAGCATCTCAAAATAATTGTTTTAGCTTTCTTTACCGAGGGAATCTCATCCCTTTACTCTTATAAGTTCCCCCAAAACATTGCGTTTGTTTGTGCATGCAATATTTTTTCTGAAGTTACAAAAACTAATCCAAAAAGTCGACATGGTCAACAAAATCCCCTGCCAATCGCGTGCTTCTTATTTTACGAACTCCATCAAGGCCTTTATGGTCTGAAGCTACACACCAAATTTGGTTTTCCTATCTGTAATAGTTTCTGAGAAAAGTTGTCCCCTTTCTCTCGGACGGACAGACGGACGCACACACGCACGGACGGGCGGACGGAGGTCAAACCTATATCCCCGTCCCACTTCGTGTTGGCGAGAGATAAAAACCTATAAGATCTCAAGAGCCGAAGGAAGCCGCAGTTTCCTTCTGGATGAGAGGCTGTAAGACTGACTGTTCAGTTCAGCTGGGTGTGCCATTCGCTGTGCCACCGTATGCAATATTCTGACAAGGAATCAAACATTTTTTATGTGCTCAAGTGGAACTGAGCTGAAATGTCTGAGTCACATGGGTAAGATAAAGTTTCTGGGAACAGCAGCAATTGCTGGTGGCAAAGATATGACATAACTTGATATTCACTTCAATTGTGCACCTCAGAGTTTTTGAATGAGTAAATTAATTTTTTTTTCAACAAAATTATGTTATTTGTGGTAGTTATATTAAGTGCAATAAATTATGACAACGGTGATTCTGAGTGAATGTATTTGCGTCCAGGACATGAAGATTTTCAATTTTACATCACTGTAGGGAGTACTGAGGTCCGATGAGCCACGGGGACCAATGAGCCATATCACTATTTTGCCTATTTTAAATACTTTTGGCATCGATTGATCGCAAAATAGTGATGTGGTTCATTGGTCCCCATGGCTCATCGGACCCCAGTCTCCCCGATGCCTCATTGTAAGAAACCGCATTGTTACCTTATTCTTAGCGATGCCATTCATGTTTTTAGTTAGCTGTGCAAAATGCTATAGTATAATATCATAAATGGTGATTTCATTTGAACCAAGTCCACTCACATCTTCATATGAAAAGTTTCATATTAAGGAGGTGTTTGAAAACCCTCCATTCCATAGTTTTCTTTCCGCTGCTGTGGAGGAAGTTGATCTGAAATGCTTGTTGGCTAAACAGGATAAGTCGCATCGAAGAGGAAAGGGAACATGCTTTATTTCAGTATTTGCTGATATTTTTTCATAGAAAATATTTTATCCCCATAATTTGCTTTGTTTGAACTTCATCCAAGAGTCAATGACCTTATTTGGTAAAAGGAAACAGTCGGGGGGTTTAAGTCTGGTATGGGAGAGGGTGTGGCCTCACCTCGTCTCACCTTTTGAAAACTAAATATGATTTCATCATGATAAATCCTGCGCTAATCTACCTCTGTCAAGCAGGTATAGTTCAGGAATTATTATCAAAAGCCACCGTCAGGATGGCTTAAAGTTCATTCTATGTTGCACGTATATCCATTGCAATTGAGGGTCTACTTTGTTTTACACTCTTTATTTCACTAGCAATCTTGCATTTTTATATTAAGAACATATTCATAAACTGCATTTTACATCAGCATGTTTCAAATATAAATTTTAATATAATATAAATTAATATAAATTAAGAAAATGCCAGAACAGATGAAGCAGGCATTAATTTGGTCTGCATATCCAGCATTGTCAGCAATACTACAACAATACATGTTGACATGAGACTTGGGGAACGCTGATTCCAGATGCTTGAAAGTCCTGTCATTAGAGAGTGCAATCGCTCATGCTGAGTTGACTTTC
Organism: Gymnothorax reevesii; assembly: GCA_029721435.1. Classification (NCBI taxonomy): domain Eukaryota; kingdom Metazoa; phylum Chordata; class Actinopteri; order Anguilliformes; family Muraenidae; genus Gymnothorax; species Gymnothorax reevesii. The sequence goes on from CM056591.1 coordinate 47,150,716, forward strand.
ATCAGTTGAGGACATCTTGCCTGTTTTTTTCAAGAGATTAATCTTCAAGGAGTGCTCCATTCCAGATTTCAGGATGCTCAAGAATCTGGCCTTGAAAATAAATATTCCAGCAACAGATCTAAATTTGTGACTTCTGGACAATTCTGTGTTCTGTTGTTTTTTGTAGAGCTCCAGTCTACAGTCTAAAGCTGGAAGGCCTCAGGAGTTCTGCTGAAAATTGCCTGTTTTCCCATAGACAAAGGTGCCAGCAAGTGCCTGAGTCCCTGGCTGCCATCCTAGAACCACAGTCCTCATGGTTTGAGACCCTCTCCACATGCAATGTACCTTTTCAGGGCCCTCGTTCCCCAGCTTGGTGCCCTGTTACCTTCAAGAACTGGCTGAGGGAGCTTTTTGAAGGAAAACTGGGCCCCAGGTCAGCTTGTAAATTTCTTCTATTTTCCCAAATTTTATTTACAGCTGTGGCTGATAGACTGTGGATAGGCGTAAAACCACAGCCAATTTTTATGAGGTTTATGTCATGCACAAAGCACAGACGCACACCCTTTCTGACAGAAAATTTTAATTGCATATCATTACAGTCAGAGTGGCGAATTAAAAACAGGGGTTGTGAGACAATTGAAAATTTTTATTCATAATCATTACAGAATAAAAGGAGACAGAAATGAAAAGTCTAGCCTTAGAAAGAAAATAAAAGACACAAAAATGGTATCGTACTTGTATATTACATGTGTGGCCATTTTGAGACGTGGCCTTATTTTTTTTTCAGTTGAAGTACATCTGTTGAGCTCTAGCTGCAATCTGGGCATTGATGAATTAAGGCATGTCCAATTCAATTTGGGTGATTTTGTGGCAAGATGTGGTTACACCTGCGAAGGAGTCATAAAAGAAAGGTTTGTAGCAAGGAATCAATGACCTCTAGGCATGAACTACTTTATCATATTGGAAGTCGTAATTGGGCGACTTTGGCTTGGAACAAAAGGCCAAATATTTTAAAGTAGGGCCACTTCCCAAAATGATGAATTTGAGTGGGATGTCAATAATTAGATTCCAGCATGCTGCAACACAGGTTCACAACTTCAAGATAATTTCTCAGAGTTAGCCCTTCCCTTGCAGTTACAAGGCATTGTGGAGAGTTTTTTTGATAAAGTTGTTTTATCATTTCTCAAAATTGAAGTCATTTTTGCTAATGATATCTCACTGTACATATAATATCTTCTTGACATTGTTGAAAGATTTTACTGCTCAAAAGTTTGGGATCACTTGCAAATTTCTTTGTTTTCCAAAAAAAAAAAAAAGATTTCCATGCATTTCACAAACATTTTTTTATCCATTTCAGAAACATTTTTATCCATTTCACTAATGATTAAAATTAATCAGATGATTTTCAAAGAATAATCTACATTTTTGCATGGAGGCCTATTATCAGGAACTGTCAGTCCTCTGCATCAATCTCCTGGTATGGCTGCTAATCCAAGTTAAGCATTTTCTAAGGCTAATTGATTATTAAAAAACCCTTCTGCAAATGTGTTGCACAGCTGAAAAATGTTGAACTAATAAGGGAGCGCAAAATGGAGCATGGCATTCCTGAGGTTGGTTTAGTACCTGAAGCATCAGCAGTTGTTTGTTTTGTTTACAGGCTCAAAATGGCCAGAAAGAAAGAACTTCCTTTAGAGGCCCGTCTGTCTATTGTTGTGCTTAGAAAAGAAGGCTATTTAATGCGAGAAAATGAAAACTTAAAATCTCTTACCATGCTGTCAACTACTCCCTTCAGAGAGCAGCACAAACTGGCACTAACAAGGACAGAAAAAGGAGTGGGAGGCCCTGATGCACAACTGTGCAAGAAGACAAATATCTGAGAGTGTTTAGTTTAAGACAAAGACGCCTCACAGGTTGTCAACTAGCAGCTGAATAGTTCCCGTCAAACACCAGTTTCAGTATCAACGGTGAAGGTGCTTTTGTTTTTTTTTGATGCAAAGTTTGAAGTACAGATTCATCATTTTCCATTAAAATCATTATCTCTTACTCAGACAATGTCAGCATGTTCTGTTCATTTGCAATATTTCCTATTCCTCTTCTATGGAAAAAAAGAAAATTTCCAAGTGATCCCAAACTTTTGAGCGGATATATATATAAATATATTTTTTTTTTTTTTTTTTTTAAACGAGACTAAAAATCACAAGAAACGTATGAAATTTTTCTGTTGAGGCAAGATTTTTCTCAGCTCATGTTTCAATAACTGCAGTCCCTCAGGCCCACACTTATAATGGCTCCAAAGAAATTTTATAAAAATACAGAAAGAGGTTTTTTAAAACAAAAATTCACGGGTGTCAGACCAAGTCAAAGCAGGGCCAGAGGAAGCAGCTATTTGGTGGAGAAACCAGTAGCTTGCCATTTGGCCATAAACTTACCTAAAAATAGATAAACGAGTACTCAGAGAGCGCAGCACCTCTGCCACGCCAAGGCAACACTGTGCATTAGTTATTTCCGTTGGCTGATGTGGGGTGTTTCGCATTCTTCCGCCAGGTGGCAGCAAAACCCAAAAGCACGCCGATTGGAAATTCGGCCCATTGGAGAGACTTCAAATCTCTGCCAGCATAGCTGGATTTCCACTTTGGCCTATATCTCAGCTGTACTTTGGCATAGATATGCCAAAATTAAATCACTTATTCCTCTTGTGCTACTCTAAGATCCTGCAAAGTTTGGTTAAAATCTATGTGGCCGTTTTTGAGATATCCTGCTAACAGTCAGACAGACAAAGAGATAAACGCCAGCAAACTATACACCTCCTTGGCGGAGATGAATAAATAAATGACACTTTTAAAAGGAAAATGAAAATAAACAGTTGAGTGCCATGAGCAGACCAACAATGAAAAGTGTAGAAAAGTATAAAAAAAAAGAATTGTCAACAAAACCCCGCAGCAAAAAAAAAAAAATAAAAAATAAAAAATAATCATGATCATGCCACTGAGATGTGATCCCCAAAATGCCAGGTCTTTCCCTCCAGAAGGGCTTTATGCAGAGCCAGGCAGGTAAAGGCAGTGAGACAGTTAACCAGCGCTAGAGCTGAAAATTACATGGAAAGCGCAGAAAAGTGCTAAAGTGCAGGGGCCGATAAAATTACTTGCACATGACATACTTAAGAAATATAGCATTTTTTTCCCCGAAAGGTAATTGAAAGATCATTTTCAAAATCATTTTCCAAATTACGAAACACTTTCTCAGAAGTCTGAGATCTTGTGACATGTGCTTTTTCTTTATAATTACCTGAGATTAGTTTTGTCAAACTGGAATTTAGAAATAATACGTTTCTTAACAAGGTTTATAAGCAACCAACGTACTCTCAGCATGTAGATTTTTGTATTATTCTTTGGACTGATTGATTTTAAAGAGCTTCTTTGCAAAGTATTCCTGTTCACACAGGAGTGCTTATTGGTGAGTTTTCAATTTTTCAGTTCAAAAAAGTGCACCAAATGTGACAATGCATTGTATTATTATGAAACTTATGATCATTTTGATTCCAAACAAATTCCTTTGCAACCCCAGTACTATAAAGGTTTGGTAATCATGAGAAATGCAAATAAAATAAAACAGCACTGATTTGAAGTCATTTCATTCTTGACTAAATTGGAAACAGTGCAAGCACGTGTTATTTAATTTTCTAACATTAATATAATTGTTTATTGAAATTATGCAATGTGACAACTGCAACAAAGTGTACAAAAAGTCAACTGTTTACCACTGTGCAAAATCACCATTATTTTAATGACACTCATTAAGCACTTTGGCACTGAAGACATCAGTTTGTCAAGTCCAGCAAGTTGAATTTCCTCCATTCTTGCATTATGCAGGTCTGCAGCAGTGCAGTCAAACAGGACCTTTGTGGACATTTATTTAATTGCATTCATTTTCAATCAAAAGTGTCAGGTGTGCAAGCTGACCAGCCTATACCTGTCAACATTGGTATTTGAAAATAAGGGAAAATTTCCAACACCCTGACCTACCCTGATTTTCCACACACTCTGGCCTACCCACTATCCCTACCGCTGATTGCATATTAATTGGATTTTGTTTGGTGTCACTTACTAGTTTATTATTAATATGATCAGTGCAGGATAAAAAAGTGCCAAGTTGGGTATTGCTAGATTACATTGATTGTAATCGGCTCATTTTACCAGCTTCAGATAGGCCTATTTGAAATAATATATTCATAACAATTCATTTATCTAAATGGCAGGCTAGACAAATGATTTGGCCAACAGTTTTGCTGCAAGGCAGGCATCTACGATGTAATTGCAGGATCATGGGCATGGACCAGTGACTTGCAGTCAGAGGTTAGTTTGGTGAGGCAGAATCCTTTTCTTTGCTTGATTAGCAATCAGACGATTAACTAGTGTGCTAAGACTATTCGGCAGAATGACGGGCCAGTTTAAGTTTCGCGGCATTGCGGCAGTTTTGCGGCATCACCAGACAGCAGATTTGCACGTACTTGCTTCCAGGAAGCCGAAGCAATGTCATAAACAAATATTAAAACAGTTAGACTTATGCAGAGTTCAATGCTTAATCAATATACAATGTATTCTCCTTTAAATATGCGGATCCATGGATCACTATGAAATTTTGGAAATAGCTTCTAGGCATACAGGAGGTGTTCCCTATTGTTTTTCAAGGTCATCTGTCAAATCCCAAGGTCACAAAGGCAAAAAAAGTGTCAATTTTGCCCGATTTGACGGTTTTCGCACCGTAACTCAAGTTTAATTCAATGAATGGCTATGAAATCTTAGAACAAGCTTCTTGGTATAGAGGAGGGGTTCCCTATTGATTTTCAAGGTCATCTGTCGAATCCCAAGGTCACACTGGTCAAAAAAGTGGCGATTTTGCCCCGATTTCACACTTTTCGCACCGTAACTCCACTTTAACTTGATGGATGGTTATTACATCTTAGAACAAGCTTGTTGGTACAGAGGAAAGGTCCCCTATTGATTTTCAAGGTCATTTGCCAATTTCGAGATCACACTTGTACAAGAAACCACCAGTCATGGACACTAGGCCACGTGACGGATGCTAGGCGAGGTCGCAGCTATTAGATCCTTCTGATCTACTTGTTTCCCAAAATGAACTTCATCATCAGATACAGGAAATCCCTGTCTTGATGGAAATTTATTTTGTGATTATGAGATATTCTTGAAATTGCACTATTATATCTTGTAGTAAGTATTGTTCATTTTAAAATAAATACTGTATATTTTACGCCCATAGATATTGTGAACAAATACTTCCTGTAAATGTTCAAATTCATCTGTTTCATTCATCTGTTGCTCAAAGCAACTCATAACTGTAGTATACACTCCCGTTCACGAACGGGCACATTGCATGGCATTAAGTTACATTACATGACATTAAATGCGTTGTATTATATGTCATTACCTTGCGTTAGATTACGTTTATTGAGGTGCCAGTGTCATCCGTTAAAATACTGGAAAAACAGAATCTCTCTCCAGAGAACGGAATTCCCCATTGGAGTGTCTGCACAACCCCTGGCAGGGATGACAATTCTGTGAAGATACACACCTTGCATTGTCTTTGTATAAAAAAAACTCCATTAACTTAAACATGGGAATCTTTTTGCATTACTTTAATCTGTGTTGGCCTGATGCCCAGTTACAAAGAGTCATGAAAAGGGGAGTGAAGGAGAGAGAGAGAGAGAGAGAGAGAGAGAGAGTAATTTTGAGATTGAGGAGGGATGAAGAGGACAGAGAGCAGTAATTACCATGTCTTGCCTGAACAGGACAGTGATGCCTCTTGTTTTTGCAGGTAGGCAAGTAACGGCGCACACTGAGCCGGCATTTTTATTTAATTACATCCTAGTACTACAGTTGGTTACTGTGAAGCGTTGAGCATTCCTGACTGCTCTTTATAACCCGCCCAAAAAAAATCAGGAAAACTTAATATCTACGAGAAATAAAACTGTGCCCAGGTCAGAGAGAGAGAGAAGAGCAAGAAAGAGAAGAGAGAGATTCACTGAATTTCCTTATCTATTATATTTTCAAATCTTGAATAAAAGATCAGAGAACTACTAAAAATCTTAACCTAGTCACTAGGTGGGGTGTTGAAGTGTTTTGTTGAGCCTCTGTATTTTAGCACCAGTTTAAGGCGATTCAGTGGGCTGAGGCTAATTGTTCAATTCACTCGGTGAAATAGCTACTCTCAGTTTCTCTCTCTCTCTCTCCCTTCATGTGTTTGTAATAGGAAAAGAAATACAACCTCGTGCAGAGGAGATGGAATGCATCATCCAACTCGATGATGTCTGCTGTGTAAAGCGTTTGAGGAAAATAGGCAGAAAGTACTAAAATTGAAAAGTAATGTCATGCATATTGTTTTGTTCGGCTAAGGGCAGTTTGAAAGTGAGAGAATCTGCCTCTCAGTTCAGCTAATGTCCTGAGTGGTACAATATGTCTATTTTGCTGAAATGCTCCAAGGAATATATCAAACAAAATAAAATAACACTATGAGATGCACACTGTTTTTTTACACGCACACACACATACATAAACACAGGCAGATGCTCACCCACATGTGCACACATACACATACACACACACGCACACGCACTTTTATGCACACAGATGCTGTGTTTTGGCACAATTCTTTGTAAACCCCTGTCTAACTGCAAGAGAACCCATTGTCTCCCTTTTCTGACCTTGAACATACACCAGCCCCCCACAGGCTCACTGTCATTGCAAACATCCACAAGTCTTAACAAGCATATACAACCAACATAGCTGACATCAATGGTGATTCCCTTACATGCCAAACAACAGGCAGGCTACACCTACACTAGCTCTGTTATCTACCAATAAACACACAATATATATCAACACTGTTTTCCTCCCCTTATCAGCCAATTAACACGGCCTGCACCTGCGCTGATTAACTTATCAGCTAACCAGTGCAGCTTTAATTAGCACTGATTAACTTATTGGCCACCCAGGGGTACATTTGCCAAAAGCTTATTTGCTGATTATGTTGGCTACTTAAATGGGTTGAACTGTGCATATCTAGTTCAATCTAAGTTGGTAACATAGTTAGGGACTAAGCTCCTGGGAAACATATTCCAGCACAGCCTACACCAACACTAGTTCCCGATTACACCAATCAGAACACAACCCATACCGGCACTGAGGCTCTCACACCTTTTCAAAAACACCCCACAATTTAGGCTGAGTCTCAACAATGGCAAACCATGTATGAGGTACCATTTCAACAGATTGGCTCTCAATTGCAGCGGACATTTTTTTCCTCCGCACTCTCCCGAATGGTGCGTTCAGTTTCGTATAGAAAAATAGGTGAGTTCCAAAAAGGAGCTTCCAGAAGGTTCTGCTCAACCGCAAGCCAGACCCCTCCCTCAATTTCAGTAACCCAAAATGCCCAACCAAATCAAATAATTATTTTATATGTGATAAGTCCAGACAAACATATTACAGTAGACACAAATACTTCTACCACAGCCATTTCTTTCTATGACTACAAAACTGTTCTACTACTATAATAAGCACTGCATATCACAGGCATCACTGTGACTACAATCACTACCATCAAATAAACTCAGCAGGAGCACACTTGGTGCATTCTTTGGCAGTAGAGACCTGTTTGGGGTTGAGTTTTAAGATAAAGTAAGATAATGGAAGAATCCAAGTTAAGCTGTTGCTCCTCCCCTTCAGTACTCAGTCAGGTTCTTACCTTTCTCTCGGAGGGCTGAGGATCTCCGTACCTGGGGCCATGTTGACATTCCAGAGGACTGGGCCTTGGGCAAACACAACGTCTGCAGCAGATGGCTGTAGTAGGGAATCGACGGGCGAGGGGTTCCAGGAAAGGGCAAATAGCCAAACAATGAAATCGACGGGGGGATGTGGGTCTAGATGTTTTATGATTTTCTTTATGGCAAGAACTAGTTAGCCTTTATAAAGTTTAAAAGAAACCTTATTTAGCTAATAAAAAAAATAACAATTGTGCTTCCAAATATAATTGATCTTGAACATTATAAGCTCAGAATAATTCTTAAATAACTAGAATATAACACCCTATTTAGGTTGGTTGCATGCATAAAACAGAATACAGCTTCACACTGCAGTGCATGCCCTAGATTTGACAGTGTCAGCGCAGTCCAGCAAACTCTAATCCTGATTTGCGGTACATGCTGCAAAATTAATTAGCGTGTGCATGTGTTTGTGTTGTGTGTGTTTGAGCTCTGAGTGGGACTGGGAGTCCATGAGTGTGATTTACAGCGACTGAGTGGAGCATGTTGGATGTTTACCTGGCCTTCCCAAAGCGCCCGCAGATTCTCACATAACCAAACTTCTCAGTGGACTTGACTCAAGCAATTTCACTATAAGGCTTTTTTTTCCCACCTATTCGATCATTCAACATTCTCTTTTGGAACATTTGCTGATTTGTGGAAATGAGGGAACTAGTCCTCAGCTCTCAGGAATACAGGACAGAACATTATCGCTCAATTACCTCCATTTGCTTTCCTCCACCAACCAATTTCTTCTGACGTCAATAGTAAGCTCTGCTTAAATTCCTACAAAAGCCTTGTCTTCGCATGTCATTCGTATACAAAAAGCCTTAGACACCCAGGTACACCGCCTTGCCTAGAAATAAAGTTGTATTCTTAAATATTTGGTTGGAAGCCCCGTAGCTTTGATTACTGTGTAAATTCTTTGTCTCACTGTTTTGACAAAAATGTGCACCGTCAGAAAACGTATTTTCAATCAGTTGCATTAATTTTTGGCTCGAGATGCTGCCTTGAAAACGAGATGGTTGAAGCACCTTCTGCACATCCCAATTACTTTCAGTACGGTTCAAGTCAGGACTTTGTGGGGGCCAATTTGAGTGTGGAAATGATTCCTCAGGCTTGCTTTCCTCATTTGAGGTTTTTTCTGCTAAGTGCAAGCCAATGATTTACCCTCTCTGAAATACTGTAACATCTTTTCCACCCCCAAGGGATACGTCTTTCAACATAATTTTTAAAGAAATGTGAACCTATGAGCTTCATCAGTTTGAATTAAAATAATTACTGTTGCCTGAAACATATTAATAGCTGCAATAATATCCAATCATAGTATTTGCGTATTGATATCCAAATGGCAACTTTTTATTGGACAGGCAGTGTACAACTATTCACTTACCTTGAATGGACATGAAGTAAGCAAAATCAAATGAATAGGGTATCAAATTTCACATAAACATTTATGACTCAAGTTAGAGGATAGGTAATGGTTATGCTGTAAGGTTTCTCTCTTCAGCATAAAAACGATAAGTAACAACTAATGAATACAAATATAGGTTAAAATTTAATCATTTTAAGTGAAATAAGCAGCCACAAAGACAAGATTTTTGTCTTTAATTTTGCAAAAGTGTCAAAACATGAACACCAGCGGAAAACATTTTAATTGGTCCTGTAGAAAACATGAATGATTTTAATACTTTTGTTCATTTTCACTTTAAATCATCTTCTCTGATGCGAACACTGGAATATAAATTTAGTCAAGATGAAGTAACAGAACTGTGGAGGGGATCTGTCCGTTATATATTAAAATGCAGTGTTTTCACATTTCAAATACAATTTATAAATGGAGAATGGAGATGGGAAAAAAAAACAAGGAATGAATGAGATTAGCAGACTCTAAAATGTACAGAATGTACACACGTGTGTATATATATATATATATATATATATATATACACACACACATATCTCAAAGGCAACGATCTTCCAAATATTTAAAAGTACTCACTAAAATATTTTTCTGTTTCTGCCAATGAATGAAAGATCATTTTAAATTACAATAAACAGAATGGATTATTTATCATTATTATTAATATTATTATTCTTTTGTTCTTTTTGTACATTTTTATTCATTTTTAAAAACATAAGTCAATAAATTAACATGCTACCTCTTTCCCTGACGGTCAAATACTCCATTGTTGTGATTGAGTGACAGGCGTGTTCATGACTCAGGGCGGATCACACCTGGCCTGAATCCCACCTCCAGGAACGGGGCAGTGGGGAATAGTATCGGAATCATACAAAAAATAATTCACTGTAAATATATAATATATTTTTATACATATTTGAATATATTTACAAATATACCCAGCACTATATACCATGTGTTACTCTGCACCAAGATAATAATTGCGTGGGCTTATTGGAAGAAAAAACGAAACAATATTACAAAATAAATGAGACAATGTCAATGTCCTCCTTTCCTTCTCCTCTTTTCTTGTCTTGTAGTTCTTCTCTTCTTCTTTTATGCTTGCATCCCTCATTTCACTCTTTCCTCAGGAAAAAAGTCTTGGAATGCCAGTCACTGGAATGAATTCAGCAATTTCGGAAAATCCATAAGACACAGTATTAACAAAATAAATGCAAGTCCTGGAATGGCCATTCAGTCAGTCAGAGAAGGGAGATCCAAAGAGGACTGTCCTCCTACTAAGAGCTTAGATTCACACGCATGGGCTTACGTGCATACGTATGTGCATATAAATGTGCTGTATATATATGTGTGTTTGTATATGCATGTATGTATGGGTGTGTATGTATGTGTGTGCATAAGCATGTATGTATGAGTGTATGTATGTGTGTGTGTGTGTGTGTGTGTGTGTGTGTGCGCGAGTGTGCTTGTGTTTAGGTGTACTCCTAAAACACCTCAGTTCACTTCCAACAGCAGCACTATGGCCAGCCCACCCTCCCTGCCCCCTCGGATCCGGATGTTCATTGGTTGCCAGAGAGGGTGAGGGGCGGCGTGGGAGGCAGGGAGGGAGGGGTTAGTCTGTGTTCCCACCCCTCATGTTTTCACCACTCCGTTCATGTGCTGATACTTGGGGAGGCAGGGTTCATCGGGCAAGGGATCATGGGAAAACACGGAGTCATCGCCGGAGGAACACGAACTCCGAGTGTCTGGAAAACTGGGAGAATACTGCTCTGTGGGGGCACATAGATCCAGGTACTCCTGTGAAAGAAAAATGAAAAAAAAAGCATAGAATGGGAGGGAAAAGAGAGGTTAGAATTACACATAAACAGACATAAACACTGGTACACAATATTCCACTGAAGGAGAGAGAGACATAGAGTCTGCCTACTTGCGTACCATAATATACACAGTAACTCCCCAAGGACTTCAGATTTAAACAAATGCGTAAAGTAAGAGAAAAAGAAAGTGATGTGTACGATAATATTTCCAAAAAATGACTAAGTTCTATGTCTATCAACAACAGTGCGGAATGCTCCGGAGCAGTTCGGTTATGACAGAACTGACCTAGTTGTTGTAGTTTTTGCACAAAGTGGTTCAGTGTGCTTATTATGAGAGTCCCCATACACAAACGCTAGCTGCTCAAACAGAACTCTCGACTCAGGACGCTGTGGAGCCCCCACACTACCACACAGGCACGGTTTCCCTCAGTCTCAACCAAAAGAAAAATAAACTCGACATGTGAAACTGGAACCAAAAAAAAATTCAGCGCAAAATGACAGCAGGGAAATTGTAGGAAAAAAATACGCCGCAAACCTGGCGGCCTTTCCCGGGACTAAAAGAAATAGAAAAAAAAAAATCTTAACGAATACTCCACTTCAAGTTCTTGAGGTCATTTTCCTTTTTTTTCCTCCGTATATTTGATTTTTTTTTTTTTTTTTGTAATGGCAGTGATTGAAATTTTCTGCACAGGAAGAAGAAAAGGTTTTGGTTTCTGGAAAGAGTTCTGGATCCCATTTTCCAGCTCAAGACGAGGCAACTCGCATTACTGCGAGGCCTCCACATCTGTGAGTGGTTTGGGGCAACTTTATTACATTTCAAAAGTTCTGATTCAAAGTTTGGCTTTTGGCATAATCTATACAATTCTACTGCAACCCTCAGCGACTTCTGGATGGATTTCAATGGAGAGACGAGCTGGATATTGCAGACGTATATTGTAGCTGACAGTTCAAGCTTATAATATAAAAGCAATGAATAGCTTATGACGAACATGACTCTTCAGCACAAGAGCAAGAGCCACGCTGGGCCCCATGCAGGACAATTTTGTAAATGTACACTGCAACTTACGAAACACACAAAGAAGAAAGTAAAAAAAACAAAAAAAAGTAGCAAGAAAGATGTCAAATCACTCTGTCCGCAATGGAGCCTCCATGCCGTTGCAACTCTTTTCTTTTCAGGAGAGGATATGCTTATAAATGTATAATTATAGCTCATAGCTGTATACGCTAAAGCTTAGCACTGTGAAAGTGCTGCTGCCTGTTTGGACCTGTGCCGCACAATAAGGCCCTTTGTTCAGACCTGAAACTGGCACAATCAGGTCATAATCTTCCCCCAAAATCCACAGTCTCTCCTCAGGCACGATACAGTGCAGCTAATGTGTGTCTGATTCAGGGGCTCGTGCTGCGACTGAGCCTGTGAGTGTCAGTGAATTTACTGAAGGTACAGGGTGAATAAAACAATCAAATGCTAATGAGAACAAAAAGAGTAAAGGCAGAGACCAAGAATAAGAGTTGACTATCTACTGAGGCGTATGTGCGTCTGTCAGACTCAAGCGAATAAGAGTGACTGTTTCGAGTAGGCAGAGAGCGCAGCTGCAAGGGAGTCCGCACTCTAACTGTGACTATTTTGGAAGTAGAGTCTACGTACAACTCAATGTGATTGACCGGTACACTGTGTCCTCACCTCATTGGTTGCCAGACTGAGGATGCGATCTAAGTCTTCCACCAGCTGTTTGAAGGTGGGCCTGTGGGATGAGATGGCGTGCCAACAGTCCTTCATCATCATGTACCTGTGGAAGGGAACCGATGGGGATTACTTCAGATTACCGGAAACTTCTCCAAATTCATTCAAAATCACAGTGTTATCACCTTAATTTATCATTCTTATCATTCATAGCTACTCAGGCATAATACTGTAAATGTATGCATTCCTGTATGACTTACCAGCGTCCTCTAAACCATCAGCCGTGAGTCAGACATTAAAACAGCCTAATTCTAAATTCTTTGACTGTTATAAAGCACTGAAAGACTGACTAGTGAACAAGCTGTAATGAAACACCAAGAAACTGACTAGCAAACAACCAAGCAAGATCTAACCAGCCACATTATAAGGCCTGAGCAATGTGAAATGCATCAGCAAGCACCTATTAAGGCCTTTGCATCAACCAACAACTTTGCAGCAAACATATTGTAGCAGTACCTAAGCTTACACCATCAGCATCATAGTAACTACCTAATTACATCCAGGCAATTCCCCCCATCAGCATCATAGCAACCACCAACTCACACCTGAACAACATCCTAGCGATAACTTGGCAACCACCTATAACCACACTGGCAACCAAATATTCACAACTTTCCAAAAACCTTATAACATCCAACCATCCACCAAATATCCTCTAACCAACCAGAAAATCCACAGCAATCACCAGATAACACCTTAGAAACCACACAGGCTTAGTATAGACATGACAGGAAAGGGTATAAAGTCTAGATCATCAATAGCGGAACTACTCCGAGCGCCAGGAATGTTCCCAGCAAGTTTTATCTGATTCCAATAAGATCTGTTTGAATTATTGCTTTTTAAAAAAAAAAAAAAAAAAAGTGAATTTGGGCTACAGTGGTGCTTCAGGAACAGTCACAGTGTCAGCAGAACAATAGGGCTGCTCTTCAATGCACCAAGACGTTCACAGCAAAGTTGATCTAATTCTAATTAAAGCAGTTCAACTTATTGCGACTGAAAATGTAGTTTCACCTAATTATGACAATACAGAATAAGTAAAAGGCACCATCAAAATCAATACGGTTCCCCCTCAATGCATCAGAGGTGTTGACGGCGGATTAGACATAACTCCCATTCAAACGGTTCAAGTTATTGAATTTTTAATTGAAAAGTTACGTCTGGTGTAGTGCTACTGGAGAGGTCAAGGGGTCACCAACATCATCTCAATACACCAGGACCAATCACAGTAGGTTTGACATGATTCCGATCTAAACTGTTACTGCAAGTGGAAATTTGGCTACGTGGTGACGCCACGGAAAACACTTCACAGAAAACGCAATCAACAACTTCCTCCTCTAAACACGGGAATGCTGAAAGCAGATTTACTTGTCTCCGATGAAAGCTGTTTGAGTTACAGCAGTTTGTAAATACACACTTCACTATTTGACAAGCTCTTCACTGTAGCAGAGACAGGAAATATCAAGGCATCAGTCAAGAGTAGAGAATCCTCAGTTTGACCATCAGATATTTCAGGCCAGCCGTGATCGAGGCTCACTAGCGTCCCCAGGCGGGGACAGTAAACACGAGCTCACAGTTCTATTCTTACAGTCCAGACCTCTGTTTAGCGCTAAGTACAGTGCGGAGCTCCTCGCGCCAACTGTACCGAGGCACACTGACATATCGCACTGTCAAACGCACCGCGAGCTGAATGGAGAGAGGAGGCCCTGAATGGTCCCATTTATAAGGGTTCAGTGCACAGCTGTCTGAGTCCACAACATCTGGACGGACTGAATATGTGGGAAGGTCAGAACTCGAGAGGGTAATGGATCTGATGAGAGTGAGAGAACTGCTTCTATAACGCCCTCTACAGGCGAGAAATGCTTGGATAGAATTGTAGAAGGCTAAGATGGTGGGTGAGATTCAGCGCCAGGGTTGGGCGGAGGGCAAAGTGTTGATTTTAAGACTAAAGTAAGGAGGAAGGGGCGGTGTTTTCTTACAGTTCATTGGTGCAGTTGCCCGGCTTGTCCATTCGATGGCCCTCCTTCAGCAGCTTGAAGAGTTCCTCTACTGGGATTCCGGGGTACGGGGAGCCTCCCAGTGTGAATATTTCCCACATGAGCACCCCAAACGACCAGCTGAGAGAACAAGAAAATGCAAACATGAATAACACAGTTCATCTGAGGTCATCACATAGTCGCTGCACATGATCAATGTCCAGACCTCCACACATCTATTAGGAAGATCGGAGAAGAGCCATTACAGCAGTCTAATGCGCTAGCAACTTAAGCGTTCGTTAGCCTTTCAGCATCAATTCGACAGGAAGACCGACCTTATTTTAGTTATATAATTCGAACAGAAAATAGCCACCTCAGTTATATTTCTTGTATGTGGCTTGAAAGCTTAACTCAACATGTAAATGTTGTCCAAAGCTCCAAACCTCCGGTCAGTATGTGGACGTCAGAGATCCTAGGTCATGTAATAAACAATAGCAGATTAATACTGAGGTACTTGGTTTTAGGGTGCAGTCGTGCCAGAGGATTCAATGAAACAGGCATGCTCAGGGGTACAGGGGGCTAATTAGTTAGCGCGTGCAGGGGGGAGAGGCCGTCGCCGTGAACAACGGCGGGCCTGTGTGGCTAAATCCGCTCTCTCTCCGGTCGCTCCGTCCGGCTGCGGGACCGGGCCGCTCCGACAGATGTGAGCGTGCCGACCCCCCGCCCCTTTGTCAAAGCTGGCTTTTGTTCCAGCGCTCAGCGCTACACTGTCCCGCTATTGTCCTCTCCAGCACAAACACAAACTCAGCCCGCACTGCACTGGGCCTCCTGGGGAATATGCTGCTCCAGGGACGGACTCTGCAGCTCTGCTACATGCAGACCAGCGCAGCCTTACAGAAAAACACACGTATGTGAACGCATCAAGTAAAATTTGACATTTTATGACACTTTGTGATTTTTGAGAAAGGCTGTTAAAGCCCACTCTTTTAACTTGATCTGCGATAGCGGTTTACTTCTCAGATGATTCCATTGACATTAATCAGTGGATCACTCTAATTTTTTGATATGAAATACTTTACAGGTACATACAACAAATCAGCAAGAAGTCAAAAAAGTCCAATTGTCATGAAATGTCAATTTTTACTTGATGCATTCACATGTACTAATGAAAGCTCACTAGCACATGAAAAACACGCCACTTAACCCATTCCTCGCTATCAACGAGATTTTCAGTCAACGATGACAGGATGCTTTCCCCGCCATTGAGAAGATATCTCGGCAATCACCGTTTTTCACTGTTATATAGTGAGGGGGCGTGACCACGGATCTTTCAACAAAAATAGATATCGAAAAATCAGTGAATGTCATCAAAAATGTTGGCAGAGGCTAGTAACTTAAAAAACAAGTGTTTGCCACTAACATGGCAATATCTCCTGCCGCCTCAATATTATGTGTCCGTACGGACGTACGGATGGACGGACGGAGCCCAATGCTATATCTCCCGCTTCGCGCGACAGGGGATAAAAAGACTGGTGAGAAAGAGCTGAACGTATGTTCACATGCACCAGTGAGACCTAAAGCGACACGAACTTACCAACACAAACACACAACAACACGCTACTTCAATAAACGCGTACGTATACATTTAACTCAAAACCATGAACACAGTAACTTCCTACATAAAAATACTCACACTGCAACAGTAAATCTTAAGCCACGCTCAGCAACTTGTTATTTTCACGCATCGATATTACCATAAAAGTGTAACTTTTCTAACACACACAAGTTACATAAGCTTATCAGTGCAAACACACAACATACTTCAAAAACACAATTTCGGGCAATGCATTACTGCTATACATAGTGAAACAATGCAAACTGATTAACCAAGCCCTGAACTTCCAAGGGTCATTAAAGACTCAGAACAATGAAACATTAAAAATCTCTCACAGACCAGACTATACTGTAACAACAGCCAAGACCGAGGGCTGCGTTCAATCAACACTCGTCTCCAACTTTTTCCAATCAAACTGTGCGAGGTTGTTTTTTCACAGCAAACACAGCCAGGCTTGTTCAACGATCACCAAAATTAATGACAGCGTCATGCATTCCACTTGAAAAGCAGTCTTAAACATTTACAAGTCAAAGTTAAGGATAAGTCCTTAATTTAATCCAGCTTGCAATTTCACACCAACCTCTCTTTTCCTCTCTTTGGTACAATCCCTCCATTCACACTACTAAATGACACATTGTCATTGTGT
The DNA here is from genome assembly GCA_029721435.1 of Gymnothorax reevesii. Classification (NCBI taxonomy): domain Eukaryota; kingdom Metazoa; phylum Chordata; class Actinopteri; order Anguilliformes; family Muraenidae; genus Gymnothorax; species Gymnothorax reevesii. The sequence goes on from CM056591.1 coordinate 47,167,723, forward strand.
GTTTACTCCGTCCATTCTAGCAAACCACAGAAACAAACAGATAAAGGCTTTGCCATCATTCAGACTCACAAAACGCCTCCCAGAACACACACATGAGCAAACACACAGACATACACACACACACACACACGGACACACCCCTGATCTCCACTTTTTAGCTTTCTTTCCATCACAAGTTTTACAGACCAACCAATTTTTAATTCCTCTCAGTTTACTTTACTTTTTTGCAATGTTATCCCAACATTAAACATGAAAAATGGTCAGTATTCTTCATCTACCGTTTAATCTCCAACTGCCATGAAAACATCCATCAACAAAGGGCAATTACTGCCAACTTCAGCCGATTAATAAATGCTATTCAGTTATAGGAGCCAGATTCAGTCACTCTATGAGAAAAATGCTGGCGCTGCCTGCCCACTCCCCATTCTGGCTCCACAGGACTACATCAGTCACAGCCCCCGCGCCGACCTCCACTCCTCGACTGGCTCGCCAATGTCGGCCCGGCCGATGTCGTGGGAATGTCTCTTTAAAACAACTCAGTCATCTAATCTGATTTCATTTATAGATTGGCCCAGCTTTCAGTGAGATTTCAATGCAAATCCAGTCCCAAGGGCTTTTACAGAAAATGCCAATTAGGGAAAGTGAGAGATGCAATGTAATTACTGACCGCGCGGGACAAAAGGAATCCTCGCCGACTGTAGGCGCATACACGCCATCACACGGCATCCATTGATCGGAGGGGAGCTAGCATATATGTACACGCACGCATGCACGCACAGGCAAACATTCACAAGCTGAAAGTAAACACACACACAGATACGCGCACACACGCACAGACTGGGTCGTATGCGAACATGGGCACAGCTCCCAAGGGCCAGAATGAATGGCACTCATCTGGGCACACATCCATCGGAAAAAGCAAGATTCTCAAAGCTTGGAAAATCCAAAACAAACATTTCCAGAGTCCACTACAACAAAAAAACTGAAAAAATATTGAAAATATTTTATAAGAAGGTACAGAATATGTTCAGCTTTGGGCTACAAGGTGGATGGGGCAGTTCTGAGGCATGATACTGTAGTGCTCAGACATATGTAAAGGGCTTATTTGGGGTTTTGGGAGATGAGGGGTTGGCACAATCGCCCATCCTGCCCTTTGAAGCTGGGCAGATTAGTAACACGGCACTGGTTACAATTCTAGCGTGAAATCCTCACTTTTGGCGCACACCGCCCAGCCTCCACCTCCCAGTAACCCCCCCCCCCCAACCCCGCCAGACTCGCCAAAACAACTCACAGAACACAAGGCTGGTGGGGTTTGGCGCGGCACTAGCAGGCTCCTTTACTCTGACCTTTTGGTGTGAGAACTGTTTTTCCACAATGGCGTGACGGGCCACCCAGGCTCCGGCAGAACAAAACAGAATCCAAACCAGCCCACCGTGCCCGGAGGAGAAGGTGAGCTGATGTGAAGCCAACACAAAACTGCAAAAATGCCAAAATAACGGAATATCCAACGGCCCCACCGCGGTAATTTATCTCACTGGATGGCTGCCTATTAGTAAGAGCAGTCTTTTGTCAGCAATATAGCAAATAGTCTATCCCGTTTACTTTCTGAGCTAGATTTTTTTCGCAGTTCAGAAAATTTCAAGAAACAAACAGAAAATTACTAGAACCCTACAGAGCCAATTAACCAAGCGGGAAACAAAGTGAGACATTAGTTTTTTGAGCAACTGCGTATGTGCCCAGGCATGTGTGTGTGTGTATGTCTGTGTGTGTGTGTGTGTGTGTGTGTGTGTGTGTATCAGCGTCTGAATATTTAAGGGGCAAGAACCCCCGTATGTGCATTTGTGTCAGTAAGTATGTGTACGTAAGGTGTACATGCTTGAGTGCTCGAGTGCATTTAGCAGGGAAAGTGTACTTACACATCGCTCTGGTGAGTGTACACTCGATCAAACAGAGCCTCAGGAGCCATCCACTTGACTGGTAAGCGACCCTGCAGACAGGAACACAAGCCCGCAGTCAGCACAGGTCAAAGGTCATGGGTTTTTGTATTAAAACATCAATGGTGAAGCGTCTCTTGGGGAATTATACTTGCCTGAAACAGTTAATTTGCATAAACCGCTGACTGACATTGAATTTCATTAGTGAGAGGAAAAACCAATAGGACCAGAAAATTAAATCCATGAAAATAAACTACTTGGAACGGTCTTGCACTGAACTTCCCAAAGGAGCAATAATACTAAATTTCAACGTGTGGTATTTTACCTTTCCTTTTCAGGAAGAAAGCTCCAATTTGTAAACGCCATACGATAAACAATTACGCAGGACAGCCCAAACGAGAGTAACAGACAGACAGGAAAAACAGGCATTGAAATAGAAAAGAAAACATTTTCATAAAGCGCAAACTGTATATTTGTATAAGATTTTACACAAAATTACTGTCACAAAATGCCTCAGAAATCACCTTGGCCTGAACAATGCGACGCGAGGAGCGTTCTCAAACTTTTAATACAGTCAGGCCCGTACACCAAGGCTTTTCTTTACTGACTTATCCTGAACCTAATTCATCCTTCGGTGTTTATCCAAGCTGCAGTTTTTTTGACAAGTTGGCAGCAGGACCGAAGGGAGGCAGATAATCCAATCATTGTTCTTAAAATCCCCTCCATCATCATTACCACTCCATCCAAGGAAAACGTGTCTGAGCATTGCAGCGCACAGTGCTAACAAGACCAGCACTACCTGAGCAGGCCCTCTGGGCCTTACAGCATCCTCAATGATAGAGAAAACAGAACAGAGGAAGGACGGAGGGAGAGAAAGAGGAGGGAGGGAGGGAATAAGCTATGGAGAGGAGAAAGAACTGCATAAACGCACAAATGGAGGCACGAGGGATGCACCAATTCCACCTTTTAAGTAACTCAATTGTTCTTTAGGTTTTTGCAAAGCTGAGTGAAGGGATTACGGTTGTTTTTGTAAGAAATGTACCCTAATTTATAGAATAGGCTTCGGCATTGTCAAGTTTTTTTCAGCAAAGAAAACTTTCTATCAACTTTTTTCTCGCATTCTGTCTTCATTTCTCATTTCAGGCTCCACAAACTGAAGCAAATTCCTCTCCTGTACCACTGAACTGCGCTGAAGGCCTTCGAACCAGGCAGTGGAGCGTATCACAGTGTAACAAACTTTTAAATGCAGTCCACTATTGAAACTGGACGACTGGATGAGTTCTAATACGAATTATTACCCATGCGATTACTTGAATAGGAATGATGGATTTAATCTGTGATGTAACCTAAAGCCCCCATATCTCAAAGGTACACGTACATGTGCGAACACATACAAAATACGAGAAACTCTTACATTTGTCGTCTTTTTATAATAGTCAATGTTGTGGATGTCTCTTGCCAGGCCGAAGTCTGCGATCTTCATGACGTTGCTCTCTGTGACCAACACATTCCGTGCAGCCAGATCTCTGTGAATGCACTGAAAAAGAGAAAGAGACAGTTCAGAGCATGTCAAAAAGAGCGAGAGAGAGAATATAATATGAAGGCAAGAAACCAAAATGTTGAGGAATTACAACAAAATTAGATTCAGTTGGCCCAGTACATCACATGACAACTTTCAAACTTTCAAATCTTTTAGAAGTAGATGCGTCCTGAGTGAAGATGCCAAAACCCACACTAAAAATCTAAAAGAGTGAATCTCTACAGGTGCAACACCAGTCTCATATCCAGGGTCAAAGTTTCAATAACTTTTTTCGGTAAGTAAGACAGAGCTGAGGCGAGACAAGCTTTGTCTCTTTCCACGATTTAAAATAGGACAATTCTACAAAGACCTTCAGAGAAAAGAACATATGATTTTAAGTCAAATTAAAGATAAAGGCTCACCTTCTGAGAGGCCAAGTACTCCATCCCTCGAGCCACCTGGTAGGTGCAGGACACCAGGTCCTTGAAGGTGAGCTGCTCATCAGACACTCGAGCAATGTCATACGAATATTCCATGCCAGGTGGACGGCGAGCCCGAAGATACTCTCGAAGGTTCCCCTTAGATGCGTATTCCACGATGACATACAGGGGACCTGTCCAATTTGAGGGAGTAAGGTGAGCGACCATGCCCCGCACACCCAGGGACCACAGTGTAATCAGTGTGCTCCAAACTCAATGTGCTATGTGCTCCAGGTACCCTTATTTCAGGATAGTGACGCCGTGTAAGTAAGGAGTCCTTCATTACAGCCTGACCGTCCAGGGGTGTGTTTCCAGAAATCACAGATGCTAACTTATATAGTTGGACCCACTGAATGCAAATGGGCGAACTATGCAAGTTGCTAACTAAGTTAGCGACTACGCTTTTGGGAAACACGCCCCAGGCTTGGAGTGTCTGTACAGCACAATCTAACATTGCTGTATAGATACATTTTGCTCATCTAGGAGTCACATTATAGTCCACCAATGTATAGCAGCTATGATATCTCCAAACGCTAGCAAATGTCATATGTTTTAGGTGTCTATAGTTAGGTAGCTAATGTTCACAAGCTTTTCGTGCAGATGAGCAGCTTACAGAGATGCATGTTATCGAAAATACCCTCAACATTTCTTACCTTGTGAACTTTATACAATCTTCCCATCACATTCATTGCTCAAATGCTCACCTTTGAGAATTTCGCTGGTTTGTACTGCTAGCTAAATGTCCTTGCTGGCCGAATGCGATGCAGGATTGTAAAGCTTCTGTGGGTTCATAACATCGTCATAGCAGAGCTGCTATTCATTGTTGGACTATAATGTTACTCCTGGACAAGATATTAGTTTGTTACTCCAAGGACAACACTTATGCAACAATATTAGATTTTGTGGCAATACAGCAAGGCTCATGCAGCACAGTGGTCATCCCCCCTTTTGTATTATAGTCAGAGTGTATCTGCACCCCCTATCAAGACTCAACTTCTATATTGTCCCCTCTGTCTCTTCGTTATACTAATGAATTTAACATGGGTGACGAAGACAACGTATCTAGGCAGGCAGCACAACCCACACACTGCTCAGTAATGGTGCGTGTGCCGGGAGAGAAACAAACCATAAAACACACCTATTTGCAACCCCATGAACCAGGTAAGTCTCCGCATAAAAGTTACAGGCCACTGTTAACTGACATCCTCAGACAGCCTCTGCGTGGGGATACCGATTTCGTTTGTGCTCGCATTTCACCTGAGCCAGACCCACCTGGCTGGAACTAACTGTGTTATCTTGGGAGTAAGAGCAGCTATCCAAGCAGCAGCTGAGTGTTTGTGGGGGCTCAATGTTCTGGAACTGAGCTGGAGCACCTTAATGCTCCACTACCCCCGATAAAGAGGCCACCCAACCCCTCAAGCCCGGGACACCGGCAAAATCTGGGGGTGAAAATATCCTGTTTCAAATGAGAGGGACTGTTTTCTTCCCCCAAGGGGAGGGAGAACCAATCCCAAAGGGAGCGCCTGTTCTGCCCAAGGCTTAATTAACAGCCCTCCATCCACCAAGTGAAATTTATTGCCCTCCAATGGTGACAGGTTCTCCAGTTTTCAGATCCTAATCAAACCCGGAGAAATGTATACCTCCTTCGCCACTTAGCCCCTCCCAGACCTCTGTTTCCGAAGGCTAATAAAGAGCTGTTTATGCTGTGGACGTAATGTCCTCACTGAGAGCTAGTGACTTCACCCCCCACGTCCAATAGCAGCTCACCATCCTGTGTGCACGCCCCCAGCAGATTGATGATGTTCTTGTGTTTCCCAATGATCTTCATCATCTCCATCTCAGACACCAGGTCAGACAGGTCCTTTTCCGTCGCGTCGTCTGGGAAACGCATCAAAAAAAAAGGGGCAGGGATTCAGTGACAAGACAACAACAACAAAAAAACCAACAACAAATAAGAAAACGGCCCCACCCCCCCCCCCCCAACTCCCCACCCAGAGTCGTTCTACATTCAACCCACTTCCCTGGATTGCTGTAATTAAGTGAAGTTTCCAGAAAAGGCCGTGTTAAGTTTCAGTGGCCCCACCGTCCCCCCTTTTCTTCTCTTTAGAGACCACAGATACATCCTTTCAGGTCTGGGGGTATTAAAAAACGTTCGTTCAATTTTGGAGTAATTACCTTCGATGCGCTCTCTCTCTCTCTCTCTCTCTCCATTATCACTAGTGCTCGCTGACTACCTTAGCTACGGTCACACCGCTGTCGCATTGCTCAAATTCTTACCCACAATTACCTCCCCCACCCCTCTTTCCAGGAGCTTCCTTCATATAAAGCCTCAGTCAAATTTTCACCACCCCCCCTCCTCCGGTGCACTGCAGGTGCTGATAGAGCACAGCCCAGCTGCAGCAGACGGGGTCAGCTATGCGGACACCCCATGACCCACCTCCGCAGGCCTCACTCAGCACCACAAAATAAGGGCAGCCGATGGTACACCATGCTGCTAGCCATACGAAAGACCCCTGGACATCCACACCGGGTCCAGAGCACAGATTGGAGATTGGGGTGGATTAAATTAGACTCCCTCTGATAGGGTTCTATTCATATCTATTCATATTGTCACTCCAGGACCATCAATGCATCAATTTACCCTCCTATTATGTTAAAATTAATAAGCTGTTTTTGGTAGGAGGTCATTTTGATCCCCACAATGTAAAACTAAATAAGATGTTTGTAACTGAAAGTGTAACCCAATCTCCTCTCAGCTCATTTATGCCTTTCAACTGACCATTTTAATAGCCAAGTAAATAAAACACAACTCCCTCATCCTCCCCTTATACATCAAGCATAGATTTTAGATGATTATTGCAAAATAAATGAGACCGAATGTGAAATGAATGATAAATTAAGTTGAACATGCCCCCAGTCGTGGGCATCACCATAAAATGATGGTTTTATGTAATGTACTTGATCCCGGGGTCAAAATTACCCAAACAACACCAATGCTAACAACATGTGTACTGAACATAAAATTATTATTATTTTTTGTTACATTCATGTGTTATTAAGTTTGGAAAAAATCTAGCTGTAAAAAGTATGTTAACCCTGTTTTTAGAGAAATTGAACATTGAGTCGGGTCAAATTGATCCTAAACATAATAGGGGCAGCAATTCGGCCGCAATGACAAATCCACTCATCAGGTGACCAGATTGGAGGGATTAATATCCGTTCAGCAGACTAGACTCAGATCATTTCATAAACAAACACAGCTACATAAACACCCATTGATTAAATTGGTCGAAAGACGGCAGATGTACAAAACAACTGCACGGCTGAGCCCACTTTGAACTTTCACAGCTTTTTTGAAAAAATAAATAAATAAATAAACCTCACAAAAACACACATTCTCTGAAAATGATGGCAAAAAGTACTGAATAGCTAAATTCCAGTGAAGAATGAGGTCATATTTTCAGGCCTGCCAGTGAAAATAATAATTATGAACATCAAGGCATAAGACATCAGACTGTGAAAAAAAAAACACAATAAAAAGACTGTGGTGTAGAAATGAATCATGTTTACACGTTTACGTAATTAATTGCAGTGTTTTTATGTCTGGGAAAAGTAGTACATGTCTGTATCTTCCTGCAAAAGATTTTTTTACACGCATTTTTATTAACAAGCTAAAATAATATGAATAAAATCTTAACTGCTGATAGGGTCCACAGGCACTGTAGCCTATAAGAATTTGGACAGGGATGTTTGTTTTTTTTTTCAGTTCAGTACTCCAGGAAATTGAAATGAAGGTTTAAGTGCAAACTGCGCATTGTGTCTAAAATGGGTGACTTTAGCAATCACAGGCATTGATCTAGATACGCACGGATTTCACGGTACGTGATGTAGAATGCATGAAAGAGGACTATTTACATGTAGAATGCTAGGTCATTAATATCTCGGTCAAGCGTTAAGAGAGATGCTCGGTGACTCCACCGATTTGTAATGCTGTTACGATCATAACAGCGGATATACTCACCTTTCAGCATCTTCACAGCTACAGTCACCGCCTCCTTCGGCTTGTCCTTGTCTATGCCGACGGCCTCTGCCATGACAACCTGCCCGAAACAGCCCTCACCGAGGGGCTTCCCCAACGTCAACCTGCGAGGAGGGTGGAGAACGAGGCGAAACGATGATGACACACCTTAGACCCTGGTCTCTGACCACTTTCCCACGCTCTCGCAAAGGAAAAAGTAGCAACGCACACTGATGCAGCTAATGCTAACTCCTAAATGCATCACAAACAGGCAAAATTATGCTGAGATGAATACTGCTGCACAGCCCATTCTTTTAATTAGATAATTCATTTTAATTAATTAATTAATAGATAATTAATATGTGCAATCCCCCTGAATCAAAATTCAATCCAAAGTGTTGGCTTGGCATGGGAGGCCGATAATCGTGCCAAGGTAACGATGATAATTACCACCCAATTAGTGAGTTTCGCAGAGCGAGAAGACAAGTCTCTCCATAATCGAATAAGATGTGAGCCACCCTGAGTCTCGAAACTCAACGCCCAGCCCTAAGGCACAGTGCGCAGAGGAGCTACACAGAAGAGCGATTCATCAGTCTTGCTTAGGGGCAAAAGTAAACTGCTCCACCTGGGTTTGGGCTTAAAACATCACGTTCCTGTTCAGGCCTGTCCTTCTGTCTGTCTGTGCTTCTCTTTGTCTAAATCTCATCTCCGTCTCATAGATTTTCTCAGTTCAACAATGCATTATACTCCGCTGAATCCTGTGATTAGCATACAGACTAGCACCTTGATAAAATGCCAGGACACTGTTGTTATAGTCAGACCCAACAAACATCTTAGCTGATGCCAAGAATTAGCAATTACTCAAAATAATACAGTACATTGATGACACATGATATAAACAACAAAATATGGCGTAATAGTGGAATAAAATATCATTGAAATAGCATATAAACAGTAATTGTACAATAGACCTCATGGCATGCAGCTGCTTGAAGGCTAACACTCAAATATTTTATCGTGAGTGTTACACAGAAAAGCAATCAATAAGACAAATGGAAACGTGACCTCACTCTTGGTACCGGGAAAATTATGCAATTATTTACATTTATTTATTGCTGTGGAGAGAGTGTACGCAGTGCTCTCATAAGTTCAAACACGAAGTGTTTAAAAAGTGGGTCGCAGCAAAGCCCACCCCGCGAAAATAAACAAATAAAACTGTTGCTCATTCTCTTGCAACAACTCTCCGACCCCTGACCCCCTGGTCGCCCCCAGTATCCAGTGTGATTGGCAGGTTGAGGTCCCGCCCCCAGGTCAAGGGCCCCGCCTGTATTCCGGCTGTGTAAACATTCACACCACGCCGGACTGGCGGGGGGGGGGACGGACGGACTGGGGCCAGCGCACAATCCACGCTCTGTCCCCAGACGTCCCCGACGCCCCTTTCTCAATGGCACCCATTCACCGCGCTCGCCTCAGATAAGCAATGTTATTTTTTCTTCCCCGCACCCTCTACAAACATTAGCATTCCAGAATTTTCCACATTTACAGCAAATGCCCCAAAGGCAGGCGGCAAAGAGTAATTGTGTGTGTGCGTGTCCTTGTGGGTATGTGTGTGTGTGAGAGAGAAAAAGAGAGAGAGATAGGGAGAGGGATAACAGTAGTTTTAGCACGAAGAGATGGATTCAGTGAGTCTTTGCAACACCAGAACACAGACTCTTAAGTCATCATAAACAGTGTTTATTTCAGCCTGTCCTGTGCAAAGGTATAAGTTAGTCACATTTTGTAAAATAAAAACAGCTTTTGCTCGCGGTGTATAAGAAAACTTTTGAACACAAGAACAAAATTATTCAAATTACTTTGAAATGGCAGTCTGAGCTTTGCCATGCATTCAAATTTGTATTTAAAAAAAATCCATTATGGACCCAATGTCTTCCTTTTTACCACAGTGGTAACTGCTACAGGACCAAGCCTGACAACACAGGCAAATCTGTGCTTGAATCAGGATTTTCCTCACCAGGGCGGAAATGATTTGAAGAGCACCCTAAAATGCGCACACACGCGGTCGCTAAATGCTGTAGGCTAATTACATTATTCACCAGGAGGGAGCCGCAGTGGCTAATTTTATAGCCTCAGTCCCCGCAACTCCCCCCTCCTTTACATTACAAAAAAGAAGGAAAAAAAAGGCCCAGTAAAAAAGCAAAGTAATTTCTTTTTCCATTCCCGGGACCATCATGGCAAGGCTGCAGTGCATATCCCACGCCGAAGAGATAAATAACGAGCAAAACTGTCACACAATATTCCAATACAGAGCCAGCCTACAGAGCTAGTCACGCCATACTTCACTCCAGGCAGTTCATTAGTTCAGTAGTGTTTCAGGCTGAAGCTTAATAAACTCATGCATGTTTAACGGAGTTGAACTGAATGGGAAGGCAGTAATTGAATCAACAGCTTAGTACCACACAGTACCACTAAATGTTTCTGGACGCTGTATCAACGCATACCAACCTGTGATTGCTTTATCAAGGCATGCCATTCCCCCGGCAGTTTCCAGCATGTCAACAGCATTTTATCTAAAACGGACTCTAATGCGGCCAGGTGCACCAGCTATCAGGTAAAGCAGCCCCGGTATCTCAATGGCTTACCTGGGCCGTGAGCCCACTAACTCACAATGCTGAGCCCAAACCACAAATCCAATTAGCTTCTGCTCAATAAACCCACACAAGCAGCCAGAGGCACAGATGGAGACGTTACATTTCCTGATATGAATAATCATAACGGGCTTCTGAAAAGCCTCTGAATACTTTTGATTGATTAAAACATCCCCACGGTCGACAGGTAATCATGTAAGCGAAATAATTAAGTTGTGGTAGAGTACAATTCTGCTAATGCACAAGAATGCCCCAACATAAGGGAGGACACAGCTTCTCTTCAAAATTAAAGTCTAATGAATAGTTTATAACAATGCCTCAGAAAATAGCGCAAAATAATAAAAATAATAATCATCATCATCAAATCTGAATAATGCCTTTTGATAAACCCATAAACCCATGGCAATGCTGATAAATAATACGAATAAAAAGAGGGAAAATTTGAGGGAAGTTGTGTTTCACACAAATGTGTGCTTTGAAATTCAGAGCTGGAAATGTTAGGGGACAAACAGTGGAAGTACCGTCCCACTTCTCCATGAACTCATCCAGCTGATTTCAGCCATCATTCCCGCCTCCTGGCTGGAGAATAGAGCTACTGAACAAATACAGAGAGACCCGAGCAAAAGACTGAGGACCGTCTCTACTTCCTGAACTGGGATTACACAGCTCTGCTGACTGGATATGTGAATGAGTGAGGTGGTGCTGTTCGTGTGAATGCCTCATGGGGGCGCTGTCACTCACTTGTCGCGGGAGAACTCCCAGCGAGGATCCTGGGGCAGTTCGTACTCAGGGATCGCCTCCTCCTGGGTGCTGGAGCGGCGGGTGGTGATGCGTACCAGCGGGGTGTTGGAGCTCATGGACGAGCTGGAGTCCAAGGACACCTGTGGGGGGGGGGGGTGCAGGGAGACACGGCTGATCACCTCGAACGCGAGACCAACTCCGCTAATTCTGACCACTAACGTGTGAGTGAGAGCAGGGGGTGTCTTTCATGTGCGTATTAATTTTATCATAATTCAGAATAGTTCCAGTGTAGCCAAGTAACTAAGCAGACCACTTCAGGAATTTGGTTTCAACGACATCGATTCAGCCTTTTCATGCGCTAAACTTCAACAGAAATTCTGCGTAAAAACTTCATTAAAATCATTCCTTTCAATTGCTATTCTTAAATTCTAAGTATTTACATAGGCAGGGAGAGATAATGTGTAGAATACAATACAGAAGCAGGCTGAAAGACCCTCTCTTCTTTATCTTCTCGGATGCAGATATATGCCGCCATGCTGGGTTCTGCCAAGTTGACATGTACTTCGCCCTTACCTTGAGTGAGCCCTCCTCTTAGGCCTTTGATGTAAACCTTTCATGTTACTTATTTTCCATAGCCACGTATTTATCAAAGACTGATTACATAAACATAACACATACAAATTTGCTGAGCCCTGCAGTCTTGTAAAAAAATTCAGCGACTAAGTTACGCCCCAATTTATCCAGCTCAAAGTGACCCATTACAGGGCTTCACTCGATCTAGCTGCTCAGTTTAAGGTAACGTGACAAGAGTAATAGGAACACTTTAGGCAAAAATATCTCATTCACTGAGTACCAATTTACTTACATTCTAAAACTTAAATAAATAGTGTACCAAAACATATTTGAGTAAGTATCAAAGTAAGAGCGAAAAGTTATCGGACAGTCCGTTCTCATGGGTCGTCGCTGAAGAGCTTATTGGTTTCTGTGCCGGTGGACAGGGAGCGATAATGATCTTCGACCGTCTGCATGGACCCTAATCTTCTCCTTCGTTGAACAGAAAAATTACTCCAAAAGAGATAGGCCCCTTTGATTAAGATCTCAACCTTATCCAGCCAGCCCTATGAACACCTGTGTGTATGTGTGTGTGTGTGCGTGTGTGTGCATGTGCGTAAGTATGAGTGTGTGTGCTTGTGAATGAGTGCGTCTGTGTGGATGTGTGTGCGCACCAGCATGTATGTGCGTAAACGTGCGTGTATGTCTGATGCAGGGTATATGTGTGTGCTCGTGCACGTGTGTGTGCGTGTGTGCGTGTGTGCGTGTGTGTGCGAGTGTGTATGCATGCACCTGCATGTATATACGTGAACGAGCATGCATGTGTGATAGTGTGTGCGTGTGTGGTGTGTGAATATGAGTTTATGTATAAAGTTTTTAGAACTCTTTATCTACTTTCTGTTACCTGATGGCGCAGGGGGATCTGCTTGCTGAGTTTGTGCACGGCCGGCTGGCTGCTGAAGTCAGGCTTCTTCGCCGTGGTGCGCATGCGACACACCACCACGATCACCACCATGCAGGCGATCAGGAACACTCCGATGCAGTAGATGGCGATCTCCACGTAGTCAGGAGGCATCAGGGTGGGTCCGTCCGTGGGGTCGTCTGAGATTTCAGGGGTGGATACAAGGGTCAGGGAAAAGGACCGCCCCCTCCCCGAAGTGTATTGCTAAAACACGAACGGAGCTACACGGACTGGCACACACGCACATCCTTGTACTCCTATCCTCGTGAGGACATCACATCGACTTCTATTCATTTCTTTCTATCTCTACAGCCTTTCCCTAATCTTAACAATAAGCAACGCATGCCTAACCCAAACCCTTACCCTCACCTAAACTTATCCCTAATTCTAACCTTAGCCCAAAACCTTAACCAAACTATAACCTTACCCCTAACCTTAATTAATAGGTCACAATTTGCCAAAGCAGTTGTGAGGACACACAAAAATGTCCTCACTTCCCAAAAATGTCCCCTCTTTGCAGTAAAACTATGCTTTTTGGTTCTCACTTTGTAGCAAGTACAAGAACACACACACACACACACACACACACACACACACACACATGCGCGGATGTGAGCACACACAAGCACGCACACGGCATGCTCAAGACTGCAGAGGAAGGATAAAAACTGTTGATACAAAGAGCTTAATCAAGCACAGAGGCACTCCGCATGTGGGAGATGTTATCAGCTGCCAATTCACTCTGTGTCCTTCTCCAGTCCCTTCCAAACACACACACACACACACAAAACTTTCCCATGGGAAGTATCACGAATGGCTAAAAACATGACCCTCACACTCAAAGCACAAACATACACTCACATCCAATTCAAACACTAAAGGACCTAGCACAGACCCATATCTCAGTCACTACAGCAGTCATACACTCTGCACAAGCCATCACTCAAAGGCAAATATGCATTACAGAACGTAAGATTAACAGCCAAGATAACTGCATGTCAACCAAAAGTGACTGCCCAAAGTCAGGCGAGAACTTTTCATTCATTTTATAGAAAGAAAAGTCAACAGTTATCTGACCGAGAGAAAGGATGACAGCCATTCTTCTGAACGACTGAAGAATGATGTCAGCATTAACAACATGGAAGGGCATCATGTTGCGGTTAAAGGCAGAGATAGACATGCTGGTTGAATGTATGCATGCAGAGGACACTTGGCCCAGACTGTAAATACCAACAGGCTTCCCCTGAAGAAGAGGAAAGTCAGAGAGACTGAAGAGAGAGGGCTTCCAGCATCTAAAGCTGAAAGTCACTTGAACCTTCCAGAAAAATACCGCTTGAATTTACGGCACCGTTAAAGAACCCAGAGTTACAGCCTGAGTTGTGGGTTTCGCCGGGTCAAACTAAAGTGGGCTTTATTAAATCCATCTGCTTCAAACTGCTAAAGAAATCTCAAGTCTTCTGTCTTTCGTGCAAAAGGTTCAAGTGTCTTTCCTTCTCAAAAACCAGATGCCCCCTCCCTTCCAAAATTGTCACAGGGGAAAGAAAGTCGAGATCATAAGTGACGCCACACAGAAAAAAATAAACAGATTAGTATATACGGATATATACCTGGAATCACCGTTAACCAAGCAGTGTGATAGGAGATCCCAATAGAATTACCCGCCAAGCAGGTGTACTCCCCGGCATCCTCGAAAGTAACATTGGGCAAGTAGAGAACTTCAATCTCCTTATCTGTGGTGTTAACACCTGCGGTCTGAGAGAGGACAGCCAGGGACAGCAGGAGGAGGACAGCAGTCGGAGAGAAAGAAAGAGGGCCAAAGAGAGGCAGAAGAGGGAAGGACGAGTGGAGGAACGTGGAGAAGTAGAAGAAAGACCCAAGAATAGGAGGAGAGAGGGGGAGAAGCAGAAGGGGACAGAGGAATGAGAGAAGAAACAAGCAGAAAGATAATGAGACCCAAAAAACCAGAAGAAGAGAGTTGGAGGTCATGTCCACCATTGGGGGGGGGGGGGGGGGGTGGAGTCCCATCTAGAAAGAGTTTAGATGGGAGTTGGGGGAAATTAAGGGTGAGGGGTTCCAAGAAACAAACAGATCCCTCCCCCGCCCATAATACCCCCCCCCGGCGGTCAATGAAATAAACAAAACAGGCAAAACAACCAAAAAAAAAAACGACCAAGTCCCAACACCAACCAAAAGAGCCAAATCCCCACAATTATTCATATCACCGCTCCTCATGCACGTAAAACCACTGAGGGGAGACTGCATGGAATACGCCCCTGCGGCAGGGCCCCACCCCAAAACTGCCACGCCCTTCACGGCTAAGGGTACGTAGAGGTGGAGGGAAATGGCAAACAGAGAGAAAAACAGACAGAAAGAAACACAAGCAATGCACCACTTCACGTGGACAAAATGGCGGGGAGCTCAACTTCAGAAAAGAGCCAGACCCAGGGAGATACCAACACAAAGTGCCACACAGACAAACACAAAGCAGGGGTGTCCACCGTAAAGGCCGGATGAACAAAACACACGTGAAGATGGGCAACTAAGGGAGGGGCAACAGATGGGGGCGCTGAAAGGGCAGGCAAATGGGGAGGAGGGCCGCAGGGTGTTTCCATGGCAACTGTCAGTTCCACCAACTGAATGCCGGAGGTCGCAGGGAGAGCAGACGCAGGTCCAGGAACCAGAACCACCACACCAATACCAGCCCAGAATCCCCAGAGCCAGCGAACGAACTCGAAGGGAAGGGTAGGGGTGAGGAGGACCACGGTGCAGGGTGAACGTCCCAGTGCTGCTCTTTACCTGTGACTGTCAGCCACCCGGAATGGCTCGCCTCCCCAATATAATTGGAGACTTTACATATATATTCCCCAGCGTCCTCCCGAGTGACATTGCGAAGGGTGAGGACCTCCACGTCGGAGCTGTTTATGCCCGACCGCTGGAGACCGGGCCAAAAAACACAGGGGGAGGAAACGCACGTTAAAATCACCAAAAACAATCAGCTAAAACCTCCACAGTGCAGACGGAGGGAGAGGGGAGTCACCACCACCAAAAGGGCAAAAAATATGAGGAAAAAAAAAATTGAATAAGGTTTCAAAAATTTTTCTTGAGTTGGAGGAAAGAAAAGTAAGAAAGTGCAAAAGTGTGATGCACCGATATTTCATGGTGTGTGAAGTTTATCGATGAGAAGACCTTGAAATACAAAAATACTGACTGCTCTCGAGTCAGGCAGACGACAGTAAAAAAAAAAAAAAAAAGAAAAACTTCATATTGCGCAAAATATCTCAACATTCGGTCGAGATCGATGCTGATCAATCAAGATGACAGCACTGGCCGAAGTTGACAAAAGTATTCTCAAAAGTTTCTCAGGCTGTGGGGAAGGCTTGTGGTAAAAATCAAAGCGGACAATGGCGTCTCCTGTCCGGCTCCAAGTCATCCCACAGCTACACCTTGAATGGCTGCAGAATGGACATTTATGCTAACATTGATTCAGTAGACCCGCTCATCCAGAGCAACTAATACAATTTTCAAAGGTTTAATACAACCCATTTACCAGCTGGATAAAGCAATTGAGGTTGAACTGTACAAGTGAAAGGCAGGCAGTATGCCTCTTGAAAATCAACAAAAGATCTAAGTTACAGTCCCAGGTTCCCAGCCACTACATTACGATGCACTGTTGTCCTAGGTATAGCAACAGTGCTCCTGGAGATTACTATGCTTTAGGTCTTTACTCCAGAATGGTAGACCTCCAGGAACATGGTTTGGGACCACTGGCCTAGGTGACCCATTCACTGCTGGCCTTTGGTGTTGTACATGGAGCTTCACAGCAGAATGGAGAGAATGAGAGAGAAATCTATGGTTGCCAGTGGAGAGAATAAGAGCGAAGTCTGTGGTTGCCATACCTTCAGGACGCGTACGTAGGGGAGTCCGTCAGGTCCGTAGCGGCTCCCGTTTTTCTCGATGTGCTGGAGCCACTGGATGTGGGGCTGGGCATCGCTGTAGACCTTGCAGACGAAACGCGCGTCCTCCCCCACGCGGACGGTGGTGTTTGCCGGCAGCCCCGCCTGGAGAATGGGCCGGTGGGGCGACCGCTCTGTGGGAGAGAAAACAGGCAGTCCGTTACGACTTTTCCCCAGGGTTTTTCATGCATACACCAGACACAAAGGCAGTGCCAGCTCAACCACATAAACAGAAAAAGTATGACTCATTTAACCAATCCTAAACATGGGTGATTTTTCCACTTTTCAATGTGCTACATCACTTTTGCTGTCGGCATAGTAACTTTGGAGCAGTAGCAGTACTACACAACTCCCCCCCCCTCCCCCAATAACGGTGATAAACGATGAGTCAACATCTGAATCTTTTCATACTTTTAACAGATCAGTGTTTCATGCTCTGAATTATCAATATAATACATTCATTTATGC
Organism: Gymnothorax reevesii; assembly: GCA_029721435.1. Lineage (NCBI taxonomy): Eukaryota > Metazoa > Chordata > Actinopteri > Anguilliformes > Muraenidae > Gymnothorax > Gymnothorax reevesii. Next base: position 47,184,993 of record CM056591.1, read on the forward strand.
CCCAGTGAACAACGTCATACCAGCCTTAATAACTGACTCTGATTTGTGGTCTAACCCGCATCAATGTGTCTGGTAGGCTGTTACTATGCCAACAACAAAACGTGCATGAAATCTCACTCTTGCAACCTTTAGGTGCAGACTCATCTTTCATGATTTTCCCAGGAAGTGAATCCTCCCTCTCTCCTGCGCACTAACAGGAAGTGGCCTTAGGACCCGTGAGCATTACACACTAGGTAATGAGTAATGTCCACTAAATTCATATGTACTACCGTTTAATCAAATCCTTCACCACTACAGTGAACAGTAGGACACAAGATTTTTGTAGCATCGGTAGTGACAGAGAATTTTGGCATCTGGTGTTATCAAAATCATTTCTCAAAGATAAGTGCAGCCCCAGTGCCATCCATCTCTGCCAGCGCAATGGCTGCAGCGGAGTGTACGCTGGATACTAACTTAAAGAGAACACATCTGTACAATATCATTCACCCCTCCAGCCAATTAAGACTGCGGTTACGTCCCTCACAAAGCGAGCGAGCAGCTCAGTCAGCTCAGCTCTCCCTCGATAAGAAATCCATCCTCGCCGCCAGCAAAGCGCTTTTCCAATAAAAACTCCACCGCATCATTCCCCCCCCCCTCCATTTTTCTTACTCAGACAGCAATAAATGTGCAGTTTGGTTCAACGTTAATAAAACAACTTTGTTTTAATTAAAAAAAAAACCACCTGGTACATGCCACCCCACACCCCACCTCCCCCTTCACCCCCCAATGCCCTCCCAGACCAAAGTTCACCACATTCTTTTTCAGGCAAACATTTCGTCCACAAATCCAAACAAAGCCGGGACAATGCGCTCTTTCACATGCTGGCTGTCTCCATAACAATCACCCTCCTCCCAATTGTGTGATGTCACTCGGCCCCCCAACATCAGACACAGGGGTTGACAGTGGAGAGGGGGCGGGGGGTGCAGGGGAGGTGGGAGGAGCGAATGGAAGATAAGAAAGGGAGCGAGAGGGAGAGGGAGGGAGAGATGTGTGAGGGGGTGGGAAAATAATGGAAAGAATAGAGAGAATGTGACAGATGGAGAGTGAAAAGAAGAAGAGGAAGGAGAGAGAGAGAAGGGTAAATGAGAGGATCGGGAGTTTGCCGACTTTGGTTTGGTGGTTTGAGTGATTATATCTTGTCACAAGTGTTTCTCACTCTGTGTGCTTTTCTGACAATAAGACAACTGTTCTGAGTCGAATTTTCACCATAATTTGTACTTTGTATTATTATTTGTAATAACTTTGACCATACACCAGCAAATTTCTGCTAAAGCGAGCATTCAATTACTTCAGACCACATACCTCACACAGGAACACACAGTAATGTGCACACAATACAAGCTCACTACACTCGAAAAATAACACACAAGCGCAGACGTACGCAATACACGCTGACCACTCAGGAAGAGTAACAGAAACACAAAAATTCAAAACACGCTTCGAGCGCTGAAAACAAGCGCCTTTCCCAGTCCAGTAATAAGATGGAGATGTTTGTATTTATCCTCAGTCCCTGGGAGCACCAAGAGGGCACGCAGAGGTCATCACCACAAACACACACACAATTAAAACAACAAATAGAATCCACCTAATACTTTCAGCGACCGCTAAAGGCAACCGAGGGAGCCTGATGCTAATAGCGTGCAACCACATCCAAGAGACAGAGAAGTAAAAGCATGCCTGCGTGTGTGAGTGTGTGTGTGTGAGTGTGTGTGCGTGTGTGTGCGTTTGTGTCTAGCAGTGCAAAGGCTTTTTTTAACCCACCACATTAAAGCAGTCCGACAGAGCTATGAGTCCACAGAGCCAACGATACAGGCCAGGCCACCGGCGCGCCAACAAGACACACACGCATATGCACTCACACACATACACACACGCACACTGACCCAGCAGAGCATGGTGAAACATTTTAATGTTCTATTATATAAAAATCAAAGGGAGAGTTGTTCGCGAGTTAGTGAGACCAGGGTCTATTCATCCATCTCAAATCACAATCAATCCGTCAATGAAGTCATTAGTGAGGTATTCGAGTCTGGCAGGAGAGCGGGCGGACAGATGGACGGCCCGTGGTGACGAAGCGGGAGCAGTGGACTCTGGGTAACCTGGCAGTCTGGCATCGGCCTGTACCAGGAGTCAGCGCTTGGAAACGAGGTGTCGGACAGGGGCAGCTACATGGGTTGTCTCTTTGTGGCAAAACTGAAGAACATTTTGGGGAAATGAAAGAGAGGGGGGCCAAGCATGAGGGTGAACCTGGGCACTACTGCCCCCAATCTGCCGGGCACCCCTAAAGTAACACTCCCCAGCCCTGACCAGCGTCCCGAATCCATCTAAAATGTGCTGTTTTGGCAGAAAGTACTGAAGGGTATTTCCTCAGTTTAAAAAAAACAAATGGTAACACTCTGAAATTGAAGACACATGCAGTCAAAACAATTTTAGACTTTTGCACTTCAAATATGGATTCCACTGCCTCTCTGTTTCTCTCACCACCCCATCCCTCTCTCTCTCTCTCTCTCTTTCTCTCTCTCACAAAAAGAATAAATAAAACAGAGAGTGGGAGGAGGTGGGGGAGAGAGAGTTGAGTCATAAAGAATAAGGGGTTTATGGCTCTGCAATAAAAAGAGAACAAAAAAAGGCTGAAGAGTTAGAAAGAGAGCTTTAGTTAATCCCAGAACGGGACTGGCTGAGGCCGAAATGCGCAAATGTAAGTGGACGTCAGAGTCTCGGAGGCGAGGGTGTGTAATGAACCATCTGGGTAAACACTAGGGGAAACCAATCACGGGATCCCACAGGCAGAACCTGACCTGACCCCCCCAGCCCCCCACCCAAACCACCATCGCCATGGAGATCCAGACTAAACCAAAATTGACTTTTTCGAGGCCAGCGAGGTCGGCGAGAAGGAGAGGATTTATGTGTCTGGCATTCCCGCCATTGTGTCCCGCCGAGGCTTGGTAACATCGCTAACCGCTAACGCTGTTCCAGAATTGCTTTGCCCTCTCTGAAGGCTACAGGTGGGCAGCTCTTGGTCATATGTGATTAAGACTGGCCTGCGTAATGGGTCCAGCTCAACAATACACTTGAGACAGGCCACCCCCCAGCTACTGACCAACCCCACAGCTTCATCGCCCTATTGCCAAGGGTCCGAGAACTGAGTCACAGGCTAATACGGCCCAGAAACAGTCACAGGCAATTTTCCCAACCGCTGTCCAATAAACCCAGTGCCTAATTTTCCAAGAGCTTTACTATGGAAAAAAACTTTCAGCAAATGAAAGATAACAGAACAATTAATACAAAATGAATGCAATGACAATGCAATGCAGCGGTCATGTTTTTGGTTTTTCTTGTGCTAAAGTTTAAGGTGATGCGGGGTACAAAACCGCTCAATTTTGGCTTCCAGCATAGTGGGCATCACAGCCCTCAATCAAACCCAATAATGAAATCTGATAATAACGAATAACATGTCACTGTATGCTACTATGAGCGCGACAGTGTTACCAGGGAACCTCATTCTTATAAATCACTGTCCAATCCTGTCCCCCCGACTAGCCTGCTGTTGTTGATTAGCTCACAGTGAACTCAGCAAGTTCTGTGTGTTTGCCTTTTGGGGGGGGGGGTTGGTTTACGAAGAGAGTTTCAGTGCTCGGAGAGAGCTGAAGGAGAAATGGAGCTCACGGGGGAGGGGGGTTTCAATAAATCTGCTGACCTATACACCAAGCTGAAGCGCAAACACACACACACACACACATACACACAGTATCTGGCACTGACGCACACTCCGTAAGCTTTTACAAAGGGCAGGGTTAACCGAGCGTCAAATGAGTAATGTTTAGACTATATTAAAAGCGTCACCTCCGGGTGTCATGGTGGTAATTACAGTAACCTGTAAATGTGTTTGTTCTGTCCCCTACTGAGAATTCTGTCATAGCACAGAGAGGGGAGGTGGGCTGACAGACACTTGCATAATGACCTCATAAAGATACTCCCACTGAACTGAAGCCCAGGACACGTGATCTACAGAAGTCTGATCGTATAAACGCACCAAGAGCTGTCCTCTGTCTCTCGGTACTTGGGAGACACAGGGGCATCAATCAATCCACACCGACCCTCCTGAATATGATGCATTAAGTATGAAGGACAATGAGGCCCCATTGGCCGACTCACCCACTACATCCAGAGTGTAGGTGTGGTTAATGGATCCATATTGGTTCTCCACCAGACAAGTGTAGTTCCCTTTATCGGACGGCACCACACTCTCCATGATTAGGGTCCAGTGTTGGTGCCTTACCTGCAAGCAAAATCGAACGATCAGGCTGAGAAAAACACTGACACACCAAAACGTAAGCGCAGAAAAACACAGAGAAAAGCCCGGAACAAAGAGAACTGACTACAGACATTTGGACCGCAGCAGAGGATGGAACAGAGAGCACAACGGCCACACCACAGTAAAACAAACAGCTTGTTTGGGCCATGTTCAGCTCTATTCTTTGCAGTGTCCGCTTTTGTTTAATCGAGGTATGCTTAGCTCAGCTGCTGGGGTTCTTTCAGACTGGGAACCACGGGTCGTAGGCAACAGAGAGAATAAAAGAGAGGAGAAGATGGATGACATAGGGTGGGTGGGGGAGGTGGTGATCCTCAGTGACTGTGGATCCCGCTGTGAAGTTTGTTTGCCTCACAACCTCGTCCCCACATTACAGGGTAAACAAAGTCTAGCTTGTATGGAGTGACTCCAAACGCATATTCCGACCCCCACCCCAGAAATCCTGGTCCGGCCATCCCGATTCAAACTCCAAATCCACACCACTTGTACTGACAGTACATAAACTCGTTTACCATGTATAAACCTTGAGAAAGAAGCATTTCAGCCAAGGAGCAATGCTACCCAATGTGGGCTAAAATAAGGCAATTGAATACAATGAAATCTCAATGCCATTTCAATACTTTTTTTTTTTGCATCATTTTTCCTCTCACCTGCATCCAGTACCCTACATGAGCGTGTTTAGTATATACCGCATATCGAGCTTTAAGTGCATGTATTACATGCACCAATTATAAGTGAATTCTGGCTCAAGCAATCAATTGCTCCAGCCCATTAAACTCCAAACTGCACACCATAAACTCCCGGGAAAGTGTTGGCATGAGCACTATCAGAGAGGAGAGAGTGAGAAGGGGAGTGAGGCTTGACCACCAAAGAGCAACCCACGCCCCCCCCCCCCCCCCCCCCGGTTACAGGCCACTCCCACCCTGTCACTAGTCATCCCCGCCCTGTTATTGGCCAGGCCCACTCAGAGAAAATAATAATGAACAAACTTACTGGCCAGTGAACCTGAACCCATTGAGCAGTGTGCAGTAGTATAGTCCAACAAAGAGAAATACTTTTATGCTGCATTATTGATAGGTTTGTTTGACTTAACAAGAGACGGTATCAAGATTTGTTCCCAAGATCCATTAACTCTGGTTAATTTTATAAGTCTACACCAGGGGTTCCCAATCTTATCCACAGAGGGCTGGTGTCAGTGCTGGTTTTTATTACAAACCAACACTAATACCTCTGATTCTACTTATCCAAGTCTTAATTGAAGCCTGTGGTCAATTAATTAGTTGAATTTGTGTTGCAGCACAAGGGTAAAATACCTGCACCCACAATACTCCTTTGTGGATAAGGTTGGGCACTCCTGGTATAGACCATTTTCCACTGACTGGGTCTTATGTCTAACTCACTAAATGAGAATGAGCCGCCCAAAACCAGAACTGCACTCCCTCTTTGTTTTCGACAAAGCTGCTTTCAGTTTCGGGGGTCGATGTAAAAGCACACAGATGGAACGCGGAAGTATTGAACCTTCACCTAAAAAAATCACCAGACCTAAATCAAAATGCAGACCATCACAGGGCAGGAATTTCAGCACTTCGAGATAACTAGATCTAGGAATAAATTTACTGTCAACATTGAATAAAATATTATAGAGATGTTCCGTATTTCCGTGATCCATGCTTTCAAATATTCCAACAGACAATAAAAATCACATCACACCTTGCTCTGATGGAAAAACATTGAGGAGATTCACACAAACTTTGTGAGAATACTCAATCATTTTGACAATGATCTCACCCAATTTTGTTCATTTCTTTCTGAATGTCTCCACATGCTAACCCAAACCTTCAGCCATCTTTCTGCATCCGCAGTTCACAGGGTTTCGTTTTTTTTAGTCGAGAGGGGAACAACTTGGGTCGATGTACCGGTCATTGGAACACCGGTCATATGTTAAACTTTAACTGCGCACACTTGGAAGCCCTATGAGAACACTACATTCCATTCAAAGCAGCGCTACTGTTTCAGCAATGAGGTAAACATCAGCGGTGCATGCTGAAAGAGGATTGAATGTACCTTCCCATAATGCCCCAGCCGCACAACGAATTCTGACTCTAAGCCCTGTGGCTAGCCAGTCAATTTCCTTGGGTTTGGACGCAACTTCACAAACATCCCTGTGCTGAGAAATCTGGGGATGAATTCAAATATAATATTTACTAACTGTCAGTGACTCATTCCCCTCTCCTAATTAAAACTGCTTGTTGACATTTGAGTTCATGAATTAATCTCTTACACACATTCTTTTGCATGATGTGGTTTCATCAGGAAATGGCTGGGCAAGGGGATCTGGGAAAGAACAGGGTACATGGCCCACTCCAAGACCTAGCATGGCTGAGTGAGCCTCATTATATTTCCCCATCTTAACCACTCCACTCCCACTGAACTTTCAGGGGAGCAATTCACAGTAGGGTGCCCCCAGTCTGCCAAAGTCAGTAAATACCACCAAAGGCAACAAAAGGAAAGCGTGACACAATCCTGAACCCATATAATGTCAACGAAATGCTAAGTTGCCTTTAGAGCAGCAGAATTCAGTTCAATCGGCCAGCCTGTGTCAAAGTTGTTGCAAATACCATGACATTGTTTGTTAGCGATCTTACGGTACGGTAGTATTTGCAGCGCACGTTTTTAGCGCCAGTTATTTCACTTACATTCATACTCGACCAATTGACGTTTCTTTAATGTTTTGTCCAATTCTTAAAGTTAAATAAAAAATAACAATGCTAATTAGTAAATCTGCTCGTATGGAAGAAACTCTGAGCTGAATGTTTTTCGTGCTTTAACGTCACTTGTTACACACAGTCACATCAACAAACTCAATTTCCCATAAACCACTGGGTAAACATTTAGTACCTTGTAGCCGCCCATGCGCTCCTCCTGTCGGAAGGGTCTGCTGTTCTTGAGCCAACGCATTTTGGGCCGAGGATTCCCCCCTGCGGCACACCGGAACTTCACAGTGTTGGCAGCGGGCACTGCATGCAGCCTCTTCTCCATCTTGTCCGGCATCGTCCAGTACGGCGCCCCTACATGGCAAGGGGTGGGATAGCAAGTGTTAGCGAGGTGCAAAGTAAGGCTTCGTTAATCACAACTGTACCCCCTCCTTTCTAGGGTGTAAATTCTATCTCTTGTGGGTTTGGTTATAATTGAGGCCACCTTCGGCTTCATGGAAGTTTAACCTTCTAGACAGAGTTAAATCTTAACTAGTCCACCCTAAATGATATGCAAAATAGTCCCAAAAGCCTTCACCTACCCCTCAACCTTTCAAACCCCAACTACCACTGTCTGTGTGTCTGTGCTCACCCCAAACAGATCGTCATGGAAACACTCCAAAAATAACGTCACAAACCAGGCAAACACTGCCGAAAAGCCCTAACAGAGTAGAGAGAGTGACAGAGAAGGGTTGGGCAATTTTGGGGAGTAGTATGACTACAGCACCCTAAGGAAACTCACTTCAGCCATTTTCCTTTATCTTAAAAACGGTAAACGCGTGCAGATTTCAGTATCGCACGGAAAATGGGGCCCCCGGGCAGGACGGGAGAATGAGGCCGGCATGACGGAGGAGGCGAAAGAGAACCACTACTTACACTCAGAAGGAGCCTCGGCACGTTAACAGTGCGCTAAGCACAAACCCCGGCGCTCACCGTGAAAGGGGGGAGAGATTTAAACAAAAACATATTTGGTTTCTTCGCAATAATTCTTTCCCGCTTCTTATGAGAGAACTTTCGAAAATCGCTGCCAAGAAGGGTAACCAGACCACCGCGTCAGATTCAATAAAATTCAATTCTGTGTAAGTTTCTTGTTTATTCTGCTTTCTTTTTATTTTTCTTTTTTATGAGCAAAATACCTTCTGCTCTGAGTTTGTTGTCTTATCTCAGGACAGAAAACCGGCCCCAGGTTTATCAACCAGATTTACTTACTTTCCGCATAATAAAAAGGGTGACAGAGAGGATTGTTGTTGTTGTTTTTTTTTTTAAATTGTCCCTCCCATCCCCAGGGCTTAAATACCCTGCAGACTGCCCCCCCTCCCCCACCACCGAGACTGCCCCACCTGCCCTCCCCCACGTCTCCTGCCCAGTCAGGCCTCCTGGACCCCCTATCTTATCTAACTCCATTAACTTCAACCGGCTCAAATTGGCCCAGCTTGCCGTAATGCAATTCAATTAAATAATTCAATTCAAATTCATCAGCAGACGAGACGGGCAGGACGAAGCATTAGCATTTGAGATGCTGCGCATATGTACAACAACAAAACGAGTTTGAGTTTTGCATGACCTCTCCTTTCAGTGCCAATTCCAGCACCGTATCACCGTAATGCACTCCAAGTACCGAAAGAGAGAGTTTTAACATTACAATCCATTTATAGCAGCACAGGAAGAACAGTAATATGGAGAGAAACAGTCAACAAGGAAGAGTATTTCATTACAAACTATCATACTGTCAATACAAAATGGCAGGACCAGAGAAGAACTGCGAAGGAATGGCCTTTTCTTGCTTCCATCCCCTCCTTTACTGTCATACTTTCTCCAACAAGGTTCCCGCCCCAAACCACCCCCCCCACAAAAAAGAAAAAAAAACTTTACACCTGTGAGAATGAACCTCTGACCGATTTAACAGATGGGGCGGGGTGGGGGAGGAGTTCTCATGAGTGTCAATCACTCACATCTCACGCTTCAACAACTCCCCCTCTCACCCAGACAGAGAGGATGTGAGGGTTAGTGCCTTATTACCATAAAAAATACACCCTGTGGTGCCACTGAACAACTTGAAAACGTTATTTCCCATTCTTTTTTTGGAATGGTACACGTTCTGACAGTGCATTGTGCAGCATTCATTTGTAATGAGAATGTGTGCGTGGCATGACAGTAAACTGAAGTGAAAATGGAAAGACTGAAAGAGAGAGGCGGGAGTTATGAATACAGACATCGGTCAGTCGTCCTAAAGCAAAGAGGCGGAGCGCATGAGTAGCGAAACGTATGAAAGTTGCTCAAACGAACACCGACTCATCCAGCATTCCCCTTTGACCTTCACTCCTCTTCTTCTGTTATCCCTTCTGCTCCGTTCATTTATCATTCCCTTCATCTGAGCCCACCATGTCTGGTCCAGGCTGCTTTGCGACACATATCTGACATCTTGACCCACAGCGATGACTGGACAGCACAAGCGCTCCCCCTCTAATCAGGGATAAAACAGACAGCCTCCTCTGAGCTCAAAATCACGCCAATTACCTTTATTCCTCATCACAGATCAGCCAGAGATGAAAAAGGCAGACATGTCCCTTTGTTTAATCTTAAAACTTTGACTGAGCTGAACTTTGACCTGAGGTCGGTCAGCTGCAGCCAGGGAGGCGGACACAAAAAACCAGGGGACTTGTTTGGAGGAGACAAACATCAAAGCCGCCCCCTAACTGATACCACCCTCAAAGAAGATGAGCCGCCATTGCTCTCGTCCTTGAGCCAACCTCGTAATCTACTGATTTTCATCTTGTTCAAAATTAGGCCACCTTTTAGCCATCAGTGAATCCAATCCATAGCCCACCAAGGTCATACTTGCTTTGCAACACACCATGCATATACTGTACATATTAACTTTTTATGCCAGGATTGTATAAGATGGCACGTGAGCATCCAAAGTTTAGAATGTCCCCAGTCTCAAAATAATTCTTGCCAATTTTGAAAAAAAAAAAAGGCATGCAACCGATCCTTGAACGGGACATGCCTTGATCCCAATACGGGATGAAAATTTCCTCCAATGGAATAGCTTATCCATTTCAACCCCATTATTCTTCTCACAGGGAAGTTTTACCCATAATGCCCCACAGGTAACCAATGAAATCCATGAATGCTGCCACAGACTCTGTTTTAGCAAAGTTGCGGAAACAGTGACTGCATTCCCATCCCTGTTTGACACACTTGTGAGGACCCTCCAAAACTGCTTCGTACGAGGTGGCTGCATTTCTCCTCCACATTAACACTTTCCCTGCCATTGACAAGAGTTTCTATGAAATAACGTTTTCACCGTCATATGGTAATGACCCCACTAATGGATTTTCTAACAAAAATATGTCAAACTAACAAGAGACAGGGGCATTCAGGTGCACTTTCCAAACACAAAAAGACAAAAATGTATTTATTTTTTATTTCCTGGGCAGGTTCCACTATTATGAGCTTTTTCATGAGCTGTGATGAATCACCTTGATACATGTGGATAACTTGAAAACAAAGCAGTAGGCCAATGTTAAATCATCAATATGCTTTTCTTCACTTGTTGTCCAAAATGTGGGTTCTTCTGAAGAAAATGACCAACATTCAAGCTTACTCAAGTTTACAAAAAAGAATGAATGAGCTAGAATTAAGTCTTTCTGTTTGCATATTAATATTACGTAATGAAACAATATTCTGGGGGTGCTGAAAGATCGATGAATATAATCAAAAATGCAGGTGGTGGCCGCCAGCAAACAGATAAAACCTCTGGCAGAGAAAGAGTTAAGAATCTGCACATGGGCAGAAGTGAAAGGTAAGAAAATTGGGAAGAATTCATCCAAGCATTCAATTTTGGGGAGAAGCAAATAGTTTGGCCTGAATACTCCAAACACACAATGATCAGCCAAAAACCTGCTCATCATATTTAAAAGAGAGCTGGACATCACCACCAATAAACTTTGAGGAGAACTTTTTCCCGATAAAGAAGCTTTTTAAAAAAAAAAGAATTTTTCCATTGTTTTCGCTCTGTTTGAAAGTGATATAACTATGTTCAAGACCAGGCAGATATGCAGCCCCTAAGGGCCTTACTACACATGCGTACACACCTACATACACACGCACACAAACTCACACACACAAACTTACACACACACACAAACACTAGCACACACACACACAGCCCTTCTTGCCGCAAAGTTAAAAGCTTTTCGCTCCTTCATCTTTTTTATTTCCTTTTGTGAATATATAGGTCCTGATTTATCAAAACATCAGCAAGAAACTGGATATTTCCAACAGAGAAGATTGTGCTTTGATTTCAACCAGCTTATTACCATCATAACTTTTTAAGGCCTCTTCTCTACCCAAAGGAATTTCCAGCAATTACAACCCATCTGTGCGGAGCAGAGATCCTCAACACAATGCGATTTCTGAGGAGAATTTCAACACACCATCCCATTTAATACTCCCACCCTCACCGCTCATCCTCAATTCCAACACCCCCTCCCCAGCTTTCTCAGAACCCCCAGCACCATGTCTCCCCCCACAACCCCCTCCCTCTTCAATCTTTATCAAATAATAATGCCGTAGCATGTTTTATGTCAGCACCCAGACAAACAGCATGTAGACCCAAAATAACGGATGATTCCAGCTGACTGTGTACTCCAGGCCCAGTACCTTAGCGCATGCGAAGAATCCCAGGAATTCACCAGCGCTAAGACGCTAACTCACGAGGAGGCTACCCCTCTTGCAAGCAACAAACACCCCATGTCTCCACAGCCGTCAAAGCGCTCCTCTTACCCTGCGCTAAAATCAAATCCCGCCAAAATAACGGACAAGGCCGAAGCTGCTGACACTGCAGTCAAAAATCATCACACGTGCACACACACATGCACACATAATCCTCACACGTATTCATTGTGCTAATACATTTTACACAAAAGGAAAGGACTCGATTGAACAGCCCATTCCTATTAATCCCGTGAGGAGTATAGTATAGTTTTTGCAATATTTTTAGAAAATAACAGTGAGTGATAATTAAAGAATATAAATACTTTTAATGTGGTTTGTACAACTTGCTTTTATATTTATGAGGTAACGAAAACCAAAATAAATGATATAAATTCAGTGACTGTTACTTTGGAATGCTCATTCCAGAACACTCTAATCACATTTTTGAATACTTATTTTCTTTGAACATTTTTGAATCATTTTATTTTGATTTATTACAATATTAAAAGGATAAATCTACTGCTGAGTCAGGGGGAAAAAAACAGCAGGAAGTTTTGCATCTCTCATGAAGCCCAGGGGCACTGAGTACGATTCCCATCATGCTTTGCATATCACCATTAATGAATGTGACTGACACAATATCAAACATACCCCACTGACCCCAGCCCAGGTACTCACGCATCTGTTCCCCGTCTGCCGGCACGTCTTCAGATCGTTCGGTATCGTCCTCATCGTCTCCGGATGAGATGGCATCTGCAATCGACAAACAGCTCAGTTCAGACATCACTGATCACACAGAGCATGAAAAAAAGCCCAAGCGCAAGGCTTTTCGCATTGATGTGCTAAATTCCTACCTGAAGTATTCAGCAAGGGGATGTAAAGTAGTTTTTCATTTTGGACTATGAGTTTTCAATTACCTGATTTTAAAAACAAGTGTATCACTGTCATGAATACATACATCTTGACCCAGGTTTAGTATAAACAGAGTACTATAAAGGGCTCTTTAAGGGGTGATCTGGGGTTAAATGGGCAAAATTTTATTATTTTTCCAAAAATTCTATAATAACCCACCTTTAATAATCACTAATTGCTACAAGGATTAAAAACTGAACTTGGTCTAATGCATTTTCCATTGATTTCCTAAGGTATTACTTTTTCCACATTTCTCATGTTTGTGGCAGCCATAACTTTATTTATCATGATTATTTATCATTGAAAATCAATGAAATTTGGGCTGCAGGTACTTTACTTCATTAGAAATGCAATGACATAGGGAAATTTTGCCCATCTCTTACATACTTAAGAGTATTTTGAGTATTCGTCAGTTTCTGCGCAAAATAATTTCAAAATTTGAGTAAAATGCCAAAATCACAAAACTGATAAATTAGGCAAAGAATGGCTGTGTCATTGCATTTGGATAAGCAAAGGCTTTTAAATGATGAAAGAAAAACTGAATTCTATCATAGAGTTAAAGAGGAGTTGGTGCCAGATTGGTTTTCTGCATATTTAATGAGCTTGCTCGGTTACCATGGCAACTGCCTAGAAAACTGCCAACTTGTGTCTTTTTTGGTGGTTATTACATATACCTCTAGATTGATTCTGAGTTGTTTCCTGGTGTGATTTTTCATTTAACCTCAGATCACCCCTTAATTACTTGGAAAAAGCTTGTTTAACCACATGAAAAAAATATACTGTTCCACATAGAAACACTCCAGTAAACTTACTCATGCGACTGTTTTGCTCTTAGAAACACTGGGCAGAACACACACACACACACACACACACACACACATATAAATAACTCGTCAATAGAAAACAAAAAGGTCACCAGTCATTCCACCCAACACATTTTCACAGAATCTGTACATTTCTCTGCACGTCCCTTTGGTCTGCCTGTGAACCAGCCGGACTGTCTGGCCAATGTTACAATCCCCATCCCCCCATTTCAGAACTTAGACATTTTTATGGCATTTCAGAATTCCAACACTGCACTGCAAGTGTGAGCAAACTATCTTGGGAGTCTTCAGTTTGCATATAGCACTGTACAGATTTTACACCATGTTGGGAACTAAAACTGCCTAACAAAATCCTATTGGAGTATAAGTGATATGAGAAGGATAGCTAGCATTTCGAGACATTTCGCAGTACTGTGCAGAACATGGAGGAGAGACTGTGTTTGTGCAATAAAGCAGTTGGTGTCGTACAGAGATAGCCTCCACCCAGCTATTAAATGTAAAGCGCTGAGCCCAGGCGTGCTGGCACTGAGGAGGGCTGCCATTATCGTACGAGCACACTCGGAGCACTGAAACTGGGAGCGCTGCCACTCCAGGAAGAAGCTCGAGGCACTGAAACACGAGGCTCACAGGGTGGAGCTCAAGACGCTCGGGTCTCCTGCCACGACGCTCAACCCTGCAGCCAATCAAATCCAGCGGAAAGATATGATACAACCTCAGCCTCCCGGTTTTCAAATGCCAACTTGCTACAGTTCTGTTACACTCCCAAACAAGGCAAAGAGGCGGCCGAGAAAGCGTCCTGCCGTACGAACCTACGCAAGTTTGAAAACTCCAAAATCAGCGCGACCGCAGCGGGAATTTGCCCCAACTCACGGCCACAATGCATCAGCACGCGTTAAAAGAGTTACAAGCTTCTCTCTTCAACAGCCATGTCTGTTAAGCATTACAGCTAACGCGGGGTTAGCATTCCATACTCAACACTTCAGTAGAGAGTGTGAACAGGAGTTCAACAGTCTGTTACAGTGTCCACCTTGATACTGAGAGCAATACAGGAAGAGAGCGGACGAGGACAGCCATCTCTGCTCTGGTCTGAGGCCACTGGCTCCAGCCAGTCAGGTGTTAATATCTGAAATAGCGTTTCAGGGATTGCAATAGAAGTGGGCATATAAAACAGGTGCGGAGTCTGATACTGGAGATGGGCCATGAAATAATGGTCGAAGGGGCTGAAACATCGGTTGTCATCATGATTCTAAATGCTCAAGTCTCTAGTCCAGGGTCAATTACAAACCACGACCCATTAACGTCCCAATCTCCATCCAACGCCTACCCACCCCAGTCACAAAAACTCTGCCCTCAAGTCCTCAGCCTCGAGTCAAAAGGCCCATCGCCCTCGGCAACCACTCCGCCCGCGGGGCCCTCGCCTTCCCGAGAGGCTCGCGCCAACTCACCTGTGACGTTTACAATGAAGCACAGCGTTTCGGGGCCCTGCGGGCCGACCGCGGTGCATGCATACAGGCCCGAGTCCTTGGCCGTGGCGTCACGGATCTGCAGCCACTCTTGGCCAATCAGCGTGCGGTTGCTGGGGCCCAGAGAGGAGCCGTCTTTCGTCCAGGTGATGGTCCCCGCCTCGGGGAGCGGGCAGTCCAGCTTCACCAGCTCGCCGGGGTGCACCGAGCACACCAAGGGCTTAGAGATTTGGTATTTTGTTGGAGGCTCTGCAGACCGGGGTGAGGAGGGAGGAACAGGAATGGTGACAGGTGCACAGGACAGAGGGAGGGTGGGAGAGGAAGAAGTAGCAGTTTTAAGAAAATAAACCACCACAAACCCCACGGATGCACTGACTGCAGGCAGAACAGGATTGAGCCCCAACAGTATCACTTATTACCGTAAATACAGATGAATACAGATTAATATTACAATGTAGCGATTACAGTCACCCACATTAAGCTCAACTTATACTCACAGGTAAGCAGCAATTACACCCCAATTCTCATGCATGCAGTTATGAACAAAGCAAAGTGCACAGAATTAAGAGTGAGGAGATTTGCAGTGCCGGCCAGAATTAACCCTTTATTTCCGCTTTCGCCACTTCTCCCTGAGAGAATGAAAAGCAGTCTGTGTGAGAGAAGAAAAGGTGAAGAGACAGGCATCCCAGATAGGGGGGGGGGGGGGGGGGGTGGGGGGATAACGAGAGAGCCTCTTGGCTAGCGTATCCACAGAAGAAAAGACTGCCATTAACACTAGACCCATGTGAGCTTCTACACACATGCATGCGCACACAGTCCTCTAACAGCACGTTCCTCCTAGTCAGCTCAGAACGAAGACCTCGCAGTGACTCACAGTAAACCCTTTATTACCAAAAAAATTGGCAAGGGTTCAAGCCCTTTATTTATTACACTCTGAAATGGAGCGTGTGTGTTCTTTTTCTGGAAGTGGCCGAGAATTACTGAAGGTAAAGCGAATAAGTGTAAAGCAACAATAAAAAATAATAATGATATGGGGGCAGGGGAGGAAAAAACGTGTTTGGGACTTGTCCCGCTCTTTTTTGGATGAAGATCGACAGAAATAATTAGAGACGCTAAGGCTCTCCAAGCACTTCCTGTTTGAACACACCTCGCCCAAAAAAAGAATTCTGCCCCCACTGTGTACTCCCTGTTCCCCTGAGCAGGAAGGGAAAGTCATTTCTCTCAAACAGGAGAGACCGAGGCCAGCGCGCCAGCTCAAAACATTCCCCCCCGGGGCACAAAGCCCCACACAGGTAGGGTTCCGGTATTGTTCTTTTTTTTCCTAACTCCGGAAATAATTAAGGTTTTGTTTCTCGCTTTGAATGTGTGGTCTCGGGCAGAGTGCTGTCATTCATTAATGGGATTTTCATTCTTCTCTTGTTATTAGCTGTCAAAGGATTCCGCAAAATGGATGCTTTTTGCTTCAGGGTTTTTTATTAGTAGTTGTTCGCCACATGCTTCCCAGTATCCTGTGAAGGGAGCCTCAGGGGAAAGCTCACTCATCGTACACTGCAAACTCTGATAGGTGCTTCTATCAGAAAACGCAGCATGGGAGCTGTCTGATATTGTAGAGCAGTTAGAACTTCACCATGAAACTCTGTTTAAACAGACAAGCTAATGAGAGCACATTGGCAGATGTGACAACAGGAGACTGCTGGTCTAGTGGGACAAACATCCCACTATGACATGAGAAGCTAAAGCTTGAGAGAGAGAGACGGATGCTTGTCAGAGGAAAAGCCATTTGGTCTTTGTGAAGCTCATCAGTCTCTCTTATCTTCTAGTTCATTTCTAAAACTTTCGACTCATTTTCGAGACTTTTACAGTAATAAATGATAAGAGAAACAAACTGTAAAGTGTAAGCCTAATATTTTTCTCTTACACACTACTCAAAGTGTCTTTTGACACAATATACATGCAATTTGCCAAAACCAGTCAGAAAAAAGAAAAGTTTTTAAAGTATGAAAAATCTTCCAAAACTATGTCTCTCATCGCAAGAATCGCAGTGACAAATGTCTTGCTCTCTCATCTCATCACCCCTGCCTCCGCACCTCCTCCAAAAGGCCACCCCTGACCCTGTCCCGACCCCTGACACCTTAAGGATGCCAGATTATTCATGGGAACCTCTGCAACTCCGTCCAGACAGGCAGCCAAAAAAGAATCACTCCTTTCCCCTTCACAATGGCCCAAACACAGCTAACAGAGCCCAATCCCTTACAAAGCACCGCAGCGCGACAGACACAGCCCCCTTTTCTACTTCTGGCACAGGGGAAAAACAGGGTCTGATCCAGGAGCGACTGAGATGTTCTGCCTGTGGACCTGGTCTATGTTCTAAAACCCACACTCACACACACGGACACAGGGAATTTAAGTTTCCATCCCAAGGTTTCACAACTGCTAAGCGAATTACCAAGAAGTTGGCTAAAGAAAATGAGAATCAGCGCGTTTCCACGAAGTACCTGCTATACAAATATCCTGAAGCGGATGCAGCAAGATCACACAATCAAACGAGCGCCAGCTGCCCTCCGCTTCTTTGGCTTCCTGGAGGGGAAGCATGTGACCGCTGGATGGGTTCTATGGAATCTCCTTCGTACTCCCCGATGCCCCCCCTCCCCTCCAGCCCAATGTGAGGAGTCTGAAACGAGCTCATCTCTCGCCTGTTGCTCATTATCGGCCAGTGCATCACATGACCAGGCAAGACGTCCGACCACCGCTATGCTGCCATAACCCCGCCACCCCCACCTTCCTAAACACCCGCGGTTCACAGCTCCGCTAAGCGCGAGTGATTGGTGTTTTCTCATTCCCGAAAAGCTGAAGCGGTACTGAGAATCCAATTTTCACACTATCAGTCTCTCCTATACCTCATTCAGCCAGCCAGCTGTCCGGGCCGTCTGTCTGTCTGTCACTCTATTCACAGAGCTGAGGTTAGTGCTGGAACACTGAACATTGTCTACTGTGTACAGAAAAGCCTCCGCTATGTGAAAATCTTCTTCAGCTATCATTTCTTGCACCCCCCCGCCACTCAATTTCTCTCTTTCGTTCATTCTCTCTCTGCTGGAGATGTGAGTCGGTGCCGCGGTCTAAACACCCCACCCCCAGTCTCTTTCCTGTCTCCTCCTCACACACTCCATTCCTTAACCTTCACCTCTTTTTCATTCTAATCCCTTCATCCCTTTTTACATTCAAATGGCTGCATTCCACAGGCCTTTATTGGCATCACAAAAGCAAGCCCCCTTCCCAAAAAAAGCAAGCTCTTCGCAGACACCTAAGGGGCACCTTGCCAGCCTGACAAGTCTCTCCGGTCGGGCATCTGCGTTTGCCTGCTTTCCATCTGAATAGGAAGGGGGGTCCCATCCACGTCCCATCCGCAACAAGCTGGAGCGATGCCTGGGGCGGCAAGCTACCCCACTGTTTCACGGGGATACATCGCACCTGAATCCTTGTCCAGCATAACTCTGCTCAATTAAAGAATGAGGCTTCACAGTTGCCAGTGGAGACACACCGCGTCACATCCAATAAACCCTGGATATTCCCTTAAAGGAGCGACGCAAAAGGGAATTAAACACACAACCCTCTGTCAAGTAATGCAGCCCGGCCATTCCAAAAAATACCCTTACTGAGACAAGAACTGCATCCATCCATCATCTATAACCTTTCACCCTCACCAGGGTTGCTGGGGTGCTGAAGCCTATCCCCGCTAACTGCAGGCGAAAGGCAGGGACACACCGTGGACAACTCACCAATAGGATGCACACACCATTCGCTCATACCTATGTGCAATGTGCAGTACCCCTTTTGCATGACATGCGCGTCTTTGGACAAAGGGATGAAAACCCGGTGAAAATGGAGTTCGCAAACTCCAGAGAGAAAGGCCCCAGAGCAGATTCAACCTCAGGAGCTTCTTGCTGTGAGGTGGCAGTGCTACCAACTGGACCACTGTGCCTCCTTGGAGCTGCCTTCAATCATCTGAAAAGCTATTCAGGACGAAGAAAGCACTGGCGGCAGACCCGCACAGTGTGATTTCCAAATCACAAACTGGATTCACTCATTAGAATTTGGTCTGTGGTCCACGCGCTGGGCAAATGCGCGATCTGAGCCAAACCGCATGACAACAAAACGTCTTTTATGATACCTTTATCTGCCAGGTGTGAGGTTGCAGAGCGAGGTGTTCTCAGGAGTTTCGGCCAAGTCAAACACACGACAATATATCTCCTACAGACACACTCGCGCCCGCTTGCACTTTAACTCATTTCTTATTGTCCAGCAGGCCAAAGCCCCACAGGTTCCGTACTGTAAACACGGAACAGGAGTTTGTTTAGTGGGAGAGTTCTGCTCTGCTAACAGCCTGATACAAAGAGCAGACAATAAAAGCCGAGCGCAAGCTGCTGCCCTCGCATTTACTAGCGTACGGTTAACAGTTTAGATTACCGTTTCAAAGACATCAAACTGCCCACAGCGCGCCTGATCTGACGGCACTCAACACACTCTGATGGGCACGTGTTCACGTGTCGACGTACAAGAAAACACTTGTGTACAAGCAAGAGAGAAGTACTTTTACCGCCAATATATTAGCACCAACGAACTCTTGTATGCTGGGGTCCCGAACCTTTTTTCCTACTTTCAGATATTATAGAAAAACTACAAGAGCACAAAGACAGAGACACGTGGCTGGGACAGAAAATAGGGAGAGAAGAAGAAGAGAGAGGCATGTGACCAGGAAGGAAGATGAGGGAGGAGGAAGATTATGTGAAAACTAAGGTTCGGGAAAGAAGGAACGGACCTACAAAACCCCAAAACATCACGCAAACGAATCCTCATCACGCAAGTCATGATCATCAGGTCAAAAATTGGGAAGCTATCACAGTTAATATACAAATATCCTGAAGCGGATACAGTAAGATCACACAATCAAACGAGCGCCAGCTGCCCTCTGCGTATTTGGCTTCCTGGAGTGGAAGCATGAGACCGCTGGATGGGTTCTACGGAATCCCCTTCGTACTTCCCGAGTTAAACCGTTGCGCTCTGGTTTATTAAGTTAAGTTAAAACCATTCTTTAGGTGCCAAGACAAAAAATACAATTGTAAGAATGAAGCGCACAAAATGTGCACAACTCTGTACCCTTCTGATGTATTTTCTTTATAAGATGCATTAGGTGACACAGAAATGCTCCTCAATGTGTAAACACAAACAAAACTTGGACTATATTACGCTTTAGAGATAAACAATGGATCTGAATACAGATTCTGACTCAGCCTACTTAATAAGCCAGCCCAAATGACACACATACTTCATCATTGTTCCTGATAAGTAGAACCAATCTAGTAATTCTGGTTATATACCTGCGCAAGCTCCTGCTTAAACACTTGGCAGTTCGATCCATTAGTTTTGAGGGAGGAGAACGACCCAGAATGGAGTTTATAGCCGTCATCAGTGCCATCATTAGCATAGTAATTACCGTGTTTAGCTTCGCCATTATAAGGGGAGATGGGGGGGGGGGGGGGGGGGCTTTGTGTTATCAAGCCTAACGGAAGTTGGAAAAGTTCAGGCCTCAACTTTGCTTTAGAAACACTGCATGCTTAAATAGCCAAGACTCCAGAAATTTTTAAAGCCCAAAGTGTACACAGCTATCTCTTTCAGTGCAGTATTTCATTACAAAATACACATACTGTATAAAACAGCAATCTCACACACAGGGGAAAACACAAACAAAATAATCAGGACGAGTCTTAAGTTACAGACAGCAGTGAATTCACACCCATTGGGAGTCTATAGCTGCATAACTGATATGGAAACTGCAGCAGTTACCCCTCCCACAGACACTGCCTAAGGCACGAGTGGGGGTGGGGAGTTGGTATGACCGCACATTCCTGGGGTAATGATGGCAGACGAGGCCGCCCAGCTCTCATGACATCCTCGTTACCTGTACAGGTGACAGGAGCTCTCCTTTTACAGTCATGTGATCGGTGAGTGCCTACCTGTCACATGACCCGAGTTTCTCCGTCATAATCCCTCATCACATGACCCCAGCTGCTCCTTCCTAATCCGCATCCACATGACCCCTCGGCTCCTTCCTTCCTTAATCCTCTTTTATGACTAAGAGAGCGTCCTGCATAAATCTTCTTAAAAACTTTCCATAAAGTGGGCACGGAGGGGATTTAAAAAAAAGAAAAAAAAAAACTTTTTAAGGGGACGAATCCTTGAAGAGGAAAAGGACTGCCTCACTGTGACATCACAGAACAATATCTCATCATCTCTTCACACCTGAGTGACCATTACCTGCCCCCCCCCTCTCTCTATATCAAACCATGGGGCCCTATGAGTCATGACATCATGTAGAAACAGCTCTGATTAAGGCCTGGGAAACAAACCCCAGGAATTTAACTCCTTATCTGCTGCAATGACTTTGATAAAAAGAGATTTCTAGGCCCCTGCAGCAGGAATGAAGGGTGTGGCCAACCCAGCCTCACATCCTGCAGTCAATCACACACACACAAACACACACACACACACACACACACACACACACACCTGGACACATGTATGCACTCACACACACACACACACACACACATCCAGAGTGCTGGCACAAAAAACCTCCCACGGGCCAAAATAAAATCCTAAAATCCTTACTCATTTTGCGCCTTTGTGGTCCGAGGTTAAGCCGTCCTAATGCAAACTCAGCTGTAACGCAGAGTACAGTCTGCAAGCTGGAGCTCCTCATTTATGAACTAATTAAGCTCTTTCCACTTAGAAGTAAACAGCAAAGAGAGAGGGCGGTCTGTCAACACCGGCAGCACATTCGAGAGTCTTTGCTGAAGAAACACATTCTCGCTTCCTAGAAAAGCACAGAGGCCCTGTTCAGTGGAAACTCTTACCCAACAAAGTATGTGACACTCTCACTCACATCAACTCTTCTCCTATGGCTGCAGCCAAGAAGTGCCGCTAAGCTAACAAAATTTTACCTGGGAGAAAAAAACATCTCATTGGGCGCCAGAATAAATACCTGCCCACCCAGTGTCCCTTCCAGCTTGTTAACCAATCGTATTTTGTATATGACCCCTTCCTCCGAAACTATTTCCACTTCATTTGGTAAAAACCACTGAGTAAACATTTTTAATCTCACCAACATTGCACAATCCTGGAATGCCGGCAAATACAACATAAATTGCAGCAAGTAGCAGAGCCCTGAGCTGATGTTGGATTGCACAAGCAGTAATATGTGAAGTGTTCATCAATTCAAGCAAATAAGGGCAGTTCCAATCGGGAGTATGAAGATGGATTAAGTATACTCCATCAGAGTTGATGAAACACTGAACATTTTACTCCGAAGTCTCCGCACTGTGTCAGTAATGCAGTCCTGACTGCCCATTTCTTTTCCCTACATCAAGCCTCGGGGTGGAAAAGCCATGACCAGTAAAAATAAAGTGTGACGCAGAATCCTGTTGTAGTTACAATGATTTTATGCAGGAATAGCTCTTCATTTCGCCCCAGGTCAAGGAGGGAATAAACTCTTATCAGAGTTTTCGCTTTCTGACCCCTGACCTTTCCACCTCCGACAGCACTTTCAATGAAATCACCAAAATGGTGGTTCTATTTGCATCAGCAGATCTGTCGCAGTTTAATGGCTGATGTAAGGGAAGAGAAATGAGAGAAGTTAGAAAGTTAAGCTACGCCCACCCACAATTCCTGCACACATATGTACGTGCGTGCATGTACGCATTCACACACACGCATGTGCGCGCACACACACGCACACAGGACCATGAACAGGCTTCCTCACTGCTCCAGCTGGGCAATGCCTCACCTTCGGGCTCCAGCGTGCTCTCCTCTTCCTCGGTGGCAGTGACGGGCGGCCGCGCCGCGGCGATGCCCAGCAGAGACAGCAGGACCACGCCCAACAGCCACGCCCACACCGACATTCCCTTACTGGAGGCCGCGTTCCCCCATGCCCCCCTCCGCCGCCGCCCCCTGGACTCTGACCCCATCAGAGGACCTCCGCCCAACCATGAACTACAGGCTGTCAGGCCTGTCACTCACGGGAAGGCCCTCCTCCGGTCACCTGACCTGAGAGTGGGCGGGGCACAGGTGAGGAGGATGAGAAGTGAGAGAGGGATAAAGAAAAGCAGATACCAAAAAGAGAGGATGAAAAAGAGAGGGAAGAGAGGTGAAAGAGAGGTGAGGAGGGAGAGAGATTGGAGACAGGAGTAATGTAGTGAGGAGAAGACAAAAAATGAAGTTAGAACCCTAAATACAGGCTTTAACATGCAATAATTTCTCACAATAACCCAAATGCACTTGCACACACATACACAAAAACACACATTCCTGCACGCAAAAGTCAATTAAGATTTCATTACTCCCAAAGCACTTACAGTGATATTCTGTAATCAGATAACAACAAATACTGCATGCGAACATAGACACGACTG
The DNA here is from genome assembly GCA_029721435.1 of Gymnothorax reevesii. NCBI lineage: Eukaryota > Metazoa > Chordata > Actinopteri > Anguilliformes > Muraenidae > Gymnothorax > Gymnothorax reevesii. Next base: position 47,208,480 of record CM056591.1, read on the forward strand.
TACATTTTCTTCAAAAGATAAAAACAATTGCGCATATTAATTCCAAACAATCTTTTTAAAATTTTGCCCATTTCTCATTCATTTGCAATTTCAGCGCTGAAATCTGCATCATTCAATCAGCGCTAAAATACAGCTGGACCCAACTCTCCCAAACCCTGATTCACTTTTCCTCAAACACTCTCTTTCTCCGAGGTAAACTTTGCTCCTGCTACATTAGTCATGAAATAGCATTTGTTTTTTCATCCCAAAGTTTAGGTTTCTCTGTTATTGTTTTTTTCCTGCCTTTTCATAGCTCAGAAATAATATAACAGATAGGCTAACTACCACGCAACCGAAGGAAGACTGAAACCTCATGTAAAGAAAGAGAAAGAACAAGGCGAAGAGAGACCGCAGAGGAGAAAATGAGTGAGTTTTGAAATGCTGCAGAACGAGCCTCACCACAGACATACCTGAGAGCTGAAGTACAGCAGTGCCCATCATACAACTGTGAACCTACTCTCTGACAGGGCGAGAGCAACTACTGCGCTTCTGTGCTCTCTCTCTCTCTCTCTCCCTCTCTCTCTCTCGCCCTCTCTCTCTCTCTCTCTCTCTCTCTCAACTGTCACAATACAGACAGTGCTGAATACTGACTGAGCAGACTTCTTGATTTCTGTTCAACTATCTTTAGTTAGATTAAAGAAAGGGAAAATATTCAATATTCGTCTTAAGAAATAGACCGCGTGCTCAGTCACATTACTTTATAGCCACTGATCCCATAAGGCAAAGCTTCTAATAAGAAAAAAAAATCCAAGAAGAAACTTATTAAAATGCACAAAACATTAACACGGCAATTCAATTCCCAAAGGGGGATTTAATGCTAAGTTGCATTTCAGATAAAGCTGAATATTTTAAATAAAGGAATATGGAAGACACCTCCATGCTTGTTGTTACCTTGGGAGTGAGGCAATAAAAGCTGCCAATGCTTAGAGCGCAAAAAAGGTTACTATTATTATTATTATTATTTATTGTTATCATTAATAATAATAGTATTAATCTTAGTACTAGTAATATTAGCATTATATTTTCTAAGGTGGTTGTGGTTGGGGTCCCACGCGAAGGGAACACAATCCATATAAATATATGTTTTCATTAATATATAATCAAACATAAAGCACTCAAAAAATTAAGACAATGCAAATATTCAAAGATCGGCCAAAAGACTTTATTAGCATTTCCTGGGAATATCCTATTCTTAATGAAGCCTGTTCTCTCAGTGTTCACTCCAGCCTCTTCATTTGCGGTTTCATCAATCAACACCAAGTCATTCATTCAGTGCTTTGTGGATTCATATAGATAATTCCCTAATAACAAGCACCGAGACGATGAAATGGCCAGATGATTAGATATTCTGCTAAACTTGGTCTTCAACATACAAGCAGGCGACAGAATTTGTCCCACCTTTCAACTGGAGTCTCTGTAGGGTACCCCACCATATCCACATCAATTTTAGCCTTAATTTCGAGCATTTTCTTTTTTAAAATGACCCCAGTGGTTACACATCTGCCATCCAACGGGTTTAATGGCTTTAAGTGGTTTCAGCGCGGTTTTGTGACCCCTCAGCATTGCGACCGTGGTCATGGTTTAGTGAGCGCCTTCGGCACCAGATGTTATACATTGATTGGTTTGCCCTTAAAACGCGTGTAATTTGACAAGTAGACAGCAACTTTGAAATGTGTCGGGGGTTTCTGGTTCATTTAGTAAAGAGCCAATGAAACATGGAGACGCATGAGGCCAATCAGATTTTTTTTTTTTTAGTGAATTACATTTTCTTGCTCATAGGAAAAGGTTTCAACTCATCTTATTTTAACACAATAATTGTCAAGAACAGAAGAATGTCTCCATAGCCTTAAGCCGCCCCGTCAAAACGTACGAAATTTACGACAAATAATAATCGGCCTAATAATTAAAATAAAAAGACTAATAAGACCCACATGTGGGGTAACTCACACAACTATCACTGTGGATACACGCGTAGCCTATACTTCTTATCTTTTGCAAGAAGACCTTGTAGCTTAGCCCACATGGGTTCCCCACTACCAGCGCAACTAATAAACACGGTCCTCTAACAAATACATACCAATCGAGAAGATAAATAGGGACTTATTCGAAACATGCCTGCACGCATGTAAGCTATACTCTTCCAAAAAAGAAACTATACATTGTTTTTAGCATCAATTTATTATACATGAAATGTTTTGACAAATGTGGAAAACATATTGAAAAGAAAGTGTAATCAATAATTCAATATTTGTATAGTTTCTTTTTTGGAAGAGTATATTTGAGCCACAAAACTTCGTGTTGAAATGACTCTGTATTCAAATTGTATTGTGACTGATTTTTCATTTAACAATGAAACCCACCAAAAACTTTTTTCGTTGCGTCGCTTGTCGTGCTTTGTTTTTTTTTTCCAGTGGTCCAATTAAGTAATGGTGGATGACGCAGAGAATAGCTTTTTGCAAAATAATTCATTTGAGTATGAAAATATCCCCCTTTTTCCAATTCGTAACAGCAGCAGGACGCTGAGTGCCCTTCTCAATAGGTCCCCAAAGTCATTACACCGGAGGGAATCTGCATTTGTATCGGGTCTGCTAAGCGCAATTCCCAGGCGCTGATTGCATTCCTATTGAAATTCAAATCAGTTTTCTTCTCCACAATGAAAACGCAGGCAATGCGCTCAAGAGATTTATGCCCCTCTCTGGACACTGAAAAAGCTTCTTCATTCTCAGATAATTGACACAATAAACGCAACGGAGCAAATTAAATATGTAATAAATAACTAAAAGTTAATTCCTTAATGAACACATACAGATAATGAAGCCGTGATTAAAGCAGTTTCCCAGCTAACGGTAACAAACCGTGACTTCACCCAAATCAGCGTGGCTTAGCTGAGAAATAAACATTGAGTGTCTGGCTTTAGACGCAGTAAAGGTAAGTTATTGAAGTTCTACCTTGTACACAATTACCTGCACAAACAGTAACTCAGTCTGTCGACCCTTATTAAAACAAATTCCAATGATTTTATCAGAATAAATAGATCTCGTTACTAAATAATACCAATCAGTAAGAGAAGAAAACAGGGGCCAACAAGAGTATTCTTGAGCTTTGTGCATCTTTGCAAAGCTCAAGGACGCGTAAATACTTTTGCGTCAGAAGCCGACCTGAACAATTAAAAAACTACGGATCAAATGCAAGATATACCTATTATAATGAACTCCACCACCCCGGGCAAGTGCAGAAATAAGTTACCGTAGAAAGCAACAATTCGTCCCAGACAGGCTATACAAAGATGCTGAGCTAGTCAGCTAATTGGCAAGCCACTATATGCGCGCTTGGAGAAAAGCCCGTCTACATTTGCGTCGGTTTGGAAACACCGTAAAACCGGACAGCTCTACATTAAGTCTTCCCAAAGTTTGTGAAAAGTTTCGATCCGAGTTACCTCAATGGAATTGAAAGTTGTGTTTCGATCCACATGCACGGAACGGCAAGCGGGTGCATGAGCCGAACAGGGAGAGGAATGCGTTACTCCCGACGGGACGACTTCTCTGGGCTGCTGCAAAAATGCCAGGCAGCGATTGTTTTACTATCCCAAAATCAGCCGAACTACTGCTCAGTACAAACACAATCTGGGCTGAAATTCCAAAATCCGTGCATGTACTTCTGGGTGAATCCTGATATTGTAAAATCCAAAAATGAACGCAGTTCCAAAGACAGGATACGTCAGCCAACGTTCTCCCTGCAACTTTTAAGGACTATTTTATAAACAAAAACTCAGTAACACTTTAATCTTCCCATGTATTGCAAACTTCATCTTGAACGAGAAGGAATGCAGCTTTTCGGGAAGACTGGTTGTAGCCTTAAGATAATTCGACGCCTTCCGAAAAATCAGAATCCATTAAAGTTGGGAATCTCCGTCGGCTGCACGTCTTCTCCTCCTCTGAGGATACTTGCTGTGATCTCAAACGCTTTGTCAGGTTTACAAAGGTTTTTTCTCTCCTTACGTCCCCACAAACTCGCTCCCTATAGCCCCCTCCCAGGGCTCCTCGGAGTGTCACTCCCCCTGAAACCCGAGCCGTTTCCTGGCCGCAGATTTTGGCTCTTCCCTCCTCCGCCAATCAAAAATCTGTACCCTTCGCTCGGCTTTGACGGAGTGGAAGAGAGCGCTTTCCTCTATCGTCCCGGAGCCCTCATTGCTCAACCCGGGGCTACGGAGCGCACTACTCGCGTATGGACGGGAAAGTTTATCGCGGGTTCCCAACGCTTCGCCCCACATCGTTCCTCCGCCGCACATTCTCGCAACAAACAGTAACAACGCCCCCATGTGGCCAAAGTGTCTAACAAACAGAGGAAAACCCGCAGAATTTCGCACAATGACATCAATGAGTTCTGAAAAGGACTGAAACGATGTGATGACTATATTGAGTATGTGAAAATGCCTGTTTTGCAAAAAGTGCGTGCGACAAAAACAGAACTCTAACACATACTGCGCGATCATAATGTGATTAAATCAAACGATATAGCCTAAAATGCAATCAGTATTTAAAATGTCGGTGTCAGTGTTTTGATTCACTCAAATAAGTAAATAAATAAATAATATCACCGTGTATGGCACCAAACTGCTAGACTGACACACAGCACAAAATAATTAATTATGAAAAGTTGAGGGTAATGGAGGAAAAACAACAAATCCAATCACAAGTTCAACATAATTCACGATGACATACCCACGTGAAGATTTCTAATAATGAGCAATTGATGACTGTGCGTAATCGTGTATTTAATGGTTGAAAATTATAATATTGCACAGAGCTCAAAGATTCAATATTCTGAAGCATGCTTTGAGATATTATAAAATCCTATTGTTCCCAGTCAGAACCAGCACTTCTATTAAATGTTTATTATGCACCCCCATCTCCCTCTCTCTCTCTCTTTCTATCTCTCTTGCTTTCTCTGTCTCTCTCTGGATCCACAGTTTAGTTCAGAGGGCACCCCCAAAAATTCTCCCGAAACAGGGAAACAGGGCCCCTTGAACCCCTTCTCTGCCCGAGTCCAAGTTGTCAGTGGTATTGACTCAGAAAAGGGTGAGAGATGGAGGGAGGAGGAAGAGGAGGGGTATGGCTAATCTGTTCACGGCTTTTCTCTTTTTCACTCGAAGTGGGGAGCTGGAGCCTCTTCTAAAAAACACACCCATTGACTGTGAATGGGGAGTCTAATAACCCTATTTATAAAGCTGAGGTGCATTGAATGGGTTTGCTTGCCTCCCCAACCCCCCACCTTTCTTGTTCTCTCTCTCTCCTGCTCATATTTTCCCCCACAGCAAATAAGGCGGCTGTCTACAGGACAGCACGTCGGGGAGGACAACCTTCAGTTATTTTTTATTTTTTTGGAAATAACGGACAGTTAGGGCCTCTCACAGCCAGGACCCCCGCCTTCCCAACACCCACCAAACCCTCAGTCCTCCAGCCAAACCCTTCCTTTACCCTCCCTGGTAAAATGCTGTCCCTTTCATTTCATAGTGCTCACTGCCACCAGTTCTCCCTCTCTATCTCTCCCCCCTCTCTCCTGCTCTCTCTCTCTCTCTCAAGGTTTGAAGAGAAAATGTCGCGGTCACTCCTGCTACCACCACTTCATCCCCTCCATCTCTCTTCTCCTCTTCATCTCCTCCCGCTCCGCTTTTCTGTTCCATCCATTCTGATATCCAACGAGAAGGAGGGAGACTATATGAGAGGCTGAGGTCAGATCAATTCGACACCTCGCTCAAAAACAGTAACAAAACACAGATACCCGAAAACTGCAAACTAATTTCTTAACACTGCACTGTTGTGAACCCACAATAACTTGGCAAGACATTTTTTGCATACAGTGCAGAATAAATAAAAATAAGTAAAGAAGAAGACCAATAAGTTGTCAGAAAGTTTATTGAAAAGTCAATTCATGTCACTGCGAACTGCGTAGTCATGATTAGCCTAATCACACTGGCGGATAATTCTATTGTTGTTGTGCTAATGTGCTGTGAGCTAATTAACACCAGAGTGTGACCGAGCCTGTCCACTGAGCTTAGATAACTGATTTATATGACTAACTTCCCGTGTTTTTCATTTGTAAAACCCTTGCTTGCATTTTATTTTGAGGGAATTTCATTTGAATAAGTTACGGCAATTCATTACATGTTATCGGTTATAACTCAGTATTTTCCACAAATGCAATTAGAAATTACTTTGTGTTACTGAGAACAGTTGGTGGTATATTGACAATAGATTTAGGAGTTGACAATCATTACTTAATCATGATAGCAACCATGAAGCAAGGTCTTTGTAGCTTTGATCAAGATACTTAGCCAGCGGTGCAAATGGATTGAATGTAAACAGAAAGTAAGCTGCTGTTGATAGCACCATTGTCAAAATGCCCATAAAGGAAACAATGAAATGCTCCTCTCAAAGCAAACAAATCCAAAAATTTTGAGACCCACCCCCTACTGCCCCCCAGAGAGCCTGCAGTCTTTCCAGTTATTTCATAAGTTTCTGTTTACTGTGCTGTCAAGCTTAATGAAAGTATGTGTGATGTATACCATGGTTGGGTGAAGTTTGCATTAGCATCAGAGACCAGGTAGTCAGAATTACCTCAGCGACTTCGACTGCTGTTCTGAATAGGGCATCACATGATCGACAATCCCCCGCCACATCCCTTCGAAGTTAGATTTCAGGTTGTTGAAGTTTTTCGGAGAGTTTATTAAATGCAAGCCAGCTGCAATATATCAAAGATAGAGAGGGAAAATTTAGATATAATGGTGGATCAAATGTAATGTGTGTGAATTTTTAAACCAAGGGGAACACATTTTCCATGATTTTAGTTTTTCAAAATAGTTTTTCCATGTCTCAATGAATTAACATTGAATGATATAATTTCCTAACCCCTTGCATGAATTACCAGCCAGTAAATGGGATTTTTATCAGAGTAAATTGTACTTTTGATCAATTTGTGGCCCCCAGAGTGCCATATGTGATAGTTAGTTTTACAGAATATTGCATTTTGAGTTCTGCGATTCAAACTACTTCTTTACAGCAAGAAGGAGAGGGTTTAGACATTTCTGATGGTCACACGGGCTTCAAAATCACACAGCTGAACTAACCATCAACCAAGCAATTACCCTACACCCCCCTTAACTTATCACAATCAGTGTTAGTTGTGACTAGCACTGAATACGGGGTCCCCTCCCCCACCCCCTATAGCTCTGCAAGTGATAAGATGATTGACAGACCTTTAGTTCTTGCAGTGATAAAAAGTAGAAATTCCTCAACTGTTTACACCCACATGTCTTCAAGTACCTCAGATAACTTGCATGTCTGGAATGCTGTGTTTTTTTTTTTTTTTTGTGTTTTCATCAAAATGCGGCAGAAACGCAAGCATTTACACCTGCAGTGTTGCCACTCCAAGCGAAGTAAGGCGGTATGAGATTGTTGGAGCTTCTCATTTGAATCATATCCAAAAAAAACAAAGGGATGCTGAAAAAATAGATATAGACAGCCAGAGAGAGAGAGAGAGAGGAAGAAAGAAGGGGGATTTACTCATTCATTTCTAGGGTAAGGTTATTTCTTTGGGGAAAGGCAGGGGGTTGCAGTGTTGAGGTCCAGATTAGATACTACCTTCCTGCTGAGATATTGCTCGCGCTCCCTTTTAGCTCAGTGGGAAAAATATCTCTCTAAAGGTGCATCTGCGAAAGTGTGATTGGACGCCAGGCCCTTCACACAAAATCTGGATCAGGAGATGACCAGCTATCACCCACTGACCAGTGACATCACAGTTTGCTCGTGCTAATCCCACGGCTTCCATTCTTTAAAGACAGAAGAAGAAAGGGTAGGAGTGCACACAGTCTCCGTAAGAAGCTCGGGCTGAATGGAGCTTTTCTCTTGCTAGCCTCCGGCAGCTGCTACAGCGGATCACTCGGGGAAAAAGAATCCGTTTTCCCCCCTTTTTAGCCTTTTGTTTCTTTCACAAGGTGCTAATAAACGACGCCGATTGTTACTGGAACTGCATCTCTCTCGATCCCACTTTTATTTCCCTCTCAAACCCTGCCCTGGCAGAATCTTTTCTCTGTTTAGTGATGGTTCAATTCTCAGCAAAAGACATTCCTTGCCCCCTCCCTTTTACCGTGTCAGAGTCGAAGAGTCTTTAATGATCTCTCTTTTACTCCTCTCTCTCTCACACACACACACACACACAAATGCACGCACACAGGAGAAAAGGCCCTGTTTTGCTCATAAGCACACGGCGCGTTAATGGCGATAATCAGTAGCGGCTCCTGCATCCGCTGTGCTTGAGGGAGTTAGCTATTAGTGCTGATGCGGCCCTCGTCAACAGCAGTTCCGTTCTGATAAGCAGCAAGCCGAGAGTTAAACATTACAATTCAATTACAGTTACACGACTACAATTACCGGAACAAAGAGAAGCATCATCACTAGCTTAGACAGGAGAGTAACAGACTGGCAGCTTTCACTTTAGCTTTTCCATTTTTAGTCTAGGTCACCAACCCCCGTAGCCTGGGTCTTACTGAATGTACGGCACCCTCTCTAAGCATTCGGACAGTGATACTGCAGAAAAAAGACTGCAATTTCCACGTGATTCCGGTTTGCATGCTATGGAGGTGAACACTACCAATTGCACCTAACTGTAATCTCATTTTTAATGTTTTAAAATTGGTGCGTGAAGAGACAAAAATCTATAGCTGTGCCAATCCAAACATTAAAGGACTGCACTGTATGAGTTCTGGCAGTTTTGGATGAAGGTTAGGGTTAGAAAAATATAGAGGGGTCAAAATCTCATTTTCATAGTCTCTCTTCCAGCAGTAACAGACAGACCCACAGTACAAAACCTTTATTGTGTTTTCAGGGCAAAGGGAATGACCCCGTAAATCACAAAGTAGTTAAACATTGCTGCCTGACCTTCGACCTCTTCTGGTCTCACCAAGACTCTGCCCCTCGTCCCAGTATCATCACAGTCTCATTAACGCCCTCGTCAGTACCTCCACCTTCTCTTTCGCCATCAATAAATCTTCGGTCACAAGTCTGGAGCTGATCAATTAAAGTCCATAATATCTAGCTGTGTCAATTTTCTTACCTGTCAGTGTTCAAAAGGTAGGATAAAATGAAAGACAAATAAAGCAAATGAACAGTCCTCTGCCTATTTCAGCCAAAGTGCTCTCAAGCGCTCTCCCAAATTGAGGTCAGCAAAATGTGAGAAAAGAAACAACATATTTTCCCTTTCAAAAATACTTTGTTTATGCCTTTCACAAATGATACACTTTCAAATAAATCATGTCTGGTATACAAATCTTTGGTAATGTTGCAACTGCTGCAGATGTTGAATATTTATGTTGCATTGGCTATTTGAGAGTTTTGAATGGAATGGTAGTATACATAATGAACTCATCCATTTGACAAAGTTCCATGTATTAGAGTGTTATAATTCCAAAGCATCGAAGAGTAGCAGTCTTTGGGCGTTAGCTGGAGGATAATTGGCTCCTCAGCCAAAGGGTGTCTGTTATAAAATGCCATTTTAAATGAAAAGGTTTGGGAGCCGCAGCAGTTCAGTACAACAGACAATGAACAAGCAAGCAGTGGCCCAGCCTTGGAGCCAAATTGGCTAGATGGATGATGGCTCACGATGATTCGCAGACAGTTTTATGGATAAATGATGCTTCGCCATGACTCACACAGGGCATTGGTCCAGAAGCAGTACAAATCCAGCCCATCACTCTTCCAATACATTCTCAGACATAAAGACACAGTGGACGTACATTTGTGTACTTCAATGAACAAATTAAAGAAATACAAGGGAATTAAAAGACCTCAGGGAAGCGATAAGCAGCTGTGATAAACAAAGAAGGCGCAAATGAATTATGAGACCAATGGCTACGCTACGGGTGATGGTTTGTGTACTTAATGGGTATCTCACCAGTAGAAACCACTGCTGCCTTTTGACACACCCTGAGACCAAACTCTGTGGCTCCCCCATTAAATGCAACTATTGTACCACAAAATCTTCTGAAAGTAATTGCCTTCTCTAAATATACCAGTTTCTGAGGACGAACAGAATTGTGCTATAAAAACATGGGCACTCATCCCATAGTTCATTAAACACTATTAAATTCTTGCAGGCTATTAACTTTTAGAGAGGCTGCATCTCATGCACGTCACATGAAGATGTGACACATTATCAAAAAAAAAAAAAAAAAAAAAACAAGCATATTTTCAGAAGTTGAAAAGAATTTTTTCCTGGCATAACCATGAAATGGCTGTTATTGAACTTGCACCTGGACTGGGGTCTTTAGGCTATTGGAAGGGGGCAAAAACACCATTTATCAGGTGAGATAATTAGCCAGGAAAATATAGGCAATTACTGCACTAAATGTTTCCATCAGAGCAATATTTGGGCGTATTTCTGGATGAGCAAGCATTCATGTTGCCACACTAGTCGCTCAAAGTCTTCGCACTTGTAATAGCTTTTGCCTTTTTTTCCTGTTTACAAAAATATGTGGCAATACCTATGTGCGTACCTCAGATTTTAAATGCACGTCTGTGTGTATGTGTGTGTGTGTGCATGCATGTGTGTGTGGTGTTAAATGTCACAAGCATTTGAGAGGGAACATGCTTTCTTAAAAGATTTAGAGGTGAGGAGGGGTTAAATGTTTTGACCACTGCCGAAAATTTAAAGCCCAATTTGTGCAGAGCCGTCGGTCGAGCTGAAACTCTATCCTCCTGGCCCTGAACTGTGTCACTTCTACCTGCCCCTGCACAACATCTACCACAGAGAGAGAGCGTGAAATAGAGAGAGAGAGAGAGAGAGAGAGAGAGAGAGAGAGAGAGGGCAGGGAGAGGGGCTCAGACAAGAAGTATTAAGGAAATATTGGCAGTGAAGACTCTGTGGTATTTTTTTGGTCTCAGAAACCTGAGCGAATCAGGATTTAGTGGGCTGAAGGTCATCATCACTGGGCTCGAATGTCAGTCTCGGTGTGTGGGAGTTGACCTGTCAGTTATAATGTGAGCAGGAATGCCAGACAGCCTGCAGCACTAACCCTGGAGGTTTACACCGGCCATGAGTGCCAGCACTTTGGCATAGTGGTCCAGGAATCTCAGCTTTCAGCCAAAAACCAGGCAGTGTAAATCCAGGTGAGCGACAACGAAGAAGCTAAGAGCTTCACAAGAGACGGCTTCATGCTCCTCGCAGATGGATGGCGACTGACCTCACCTTATCTGCCATTTGCAAATCCTCAAAATTTACGACCCTGCACTCCACTACCCCTCCTGAGGTCTGACATCACCGCGGTGACATTGTCATTATGAATTCTGAGTTGATTTCTAGTATATCGGGGGGGAATAACACTTGATTCTTTATAATATAAAAGTCTCCTTCAAAAAGGCGGCTTATCCTGCTAATATATGAAAAATAAATATTATTTTCATTAATATAATTGGTATATTTGGAAGCAACACGTGTTAACAGCAGTGCACACCTTCTGATTTGAATCTAGATTATGATTCCTGTTCCATTGTCGTAGCATCATAAACAATCAGGACATCAACTCACTGCATCTATGCTGCCCCCAAGACGGCTTCAAAGTGAGCGTGAAACATCAAAGAGGAAAAATTCATTTACATTTTAATTGGCGTTGAAAGGTCAGTGGAAAATTTCACTTTGATTCTAAGAGAAAGGAGAAGGATAGACAAAGGTGGGAGATGAAGGCACAGACACTGAAGCCTTGAGTGTGGGCAGGGAGGGAGGGAGAGAGAGAGAGAGAGAGAGAGAGAGAGAGAGAGGGAGAGAGAGGGAAGGGAGGATAGAGACAGACAGAAGAGAGCCACAGATAAGGACCATGAAAGTGTCTAGAGTTTGTATGTGTGTGTGTGTGTGTGTGTGTGCGTGTGTGTGTGTGTGAGAGAGTTTGCGTGAATGCGTGTACACGTGTGTTTGTTTGTGTATGTGTGCGTGTGTAGGCGTGTGTAATTATGAATGTGTGTGTGTGTGTGTGTGTTTGTGCGCGCGCGTGTGAATATGCTTGTGTGTGTATAATTATGAATGTGTGTGTGTGTGTGTGTGTGTGTATGTGTATAATTGTGTGTGCGTGTGCGTGTGCAAGAGAGAGGTTTACAGGCTCCTACATACTGCAACCCTGAGACGAATAGCTTTTGTGAGTGGGGATTGCCAGAGCGCTGCTTCAGGTTGAAGCCTGCACAGCTTCAGAGAAATATCTGAGAGTGACACAGTCGTCTGGTCTCCCCTCAGCCCGGCACACTTGCCGGTTAATTACCTTATTACACAAGAACAGGTTTGAAAAGACACCTTTCGGCACTTACTGAAGCTCACACTGGCATGTCTGGGGAGCAGCTCTGAATGGATGAACTCAAACAATAACAGTCCCAACATGCACCGCACTGTGAGATTAAAACTGGCAAAACGTTTATCTGAAGACAACCCTTAAGAGAAATGAAAATCTTTTTCAATTGTTTGCCGACGAGTAATGTCTTGTTCCTGCTCAGAGAAACATGCCTGCTCTTCTGTTTTCCCCGTGCAACGTGACGTAAACATCAGGCATGGTGATTTCAGCATATGAATCATATTCTATTAGAAAATGACACCATCCTAACAAATGAATCACACTAAGTGCCTCACGCTTTCATTTAATTCAGCGGTGAAGAGCTGTCGAGGAAAAACATCCCATCAATCACCATGGAGTCGCTATAGTAACATCTGTCGTGGTCCTAAGAGAGAGAGACACAGAGCTGTCACTATTCTAGGAAAATTTTAGTTCTAGACAATAATACCGTGGTAACATTAATTATTACTAATATTCATGTGAGATTAATCATTTTAGCCACACAAGTTTGGATTCTGTTGACAGTAAAAATGATGGCAGTTTGCGTTTGGACATATGAATTTGATTTGTTGGTTGGACACCGAGCTGGACTGCACATTAGCAAAGGCGATTGAGTGGAACTGGATGGGTCCTGAATGTGGTATATATATATATATAATATAAATAAAATAATGAAGAAAATGCAGGATGTTAGCATGAACTTCCATTATCGATATGGAGAAAGTTCTGCTTTCTGGGGACATTTTCATTGGAGTTTACCGGGAGAGTTATATCCATCCATCCATCCACATATTATCTAACTCTTATTTCCACTCAGGGTTCGGGTAGGGTAGCTGGAGTCCATCCCGGCAGCCTGTGGACGAGAGCCAAAAAAAAAGAAAAAGGTTCTAGGAATTGTTTTGCAAGATAAAGTTTGTCAAGGATCTCCATTCTTCACTCTAAATGTCTTAATGGGAGATACATCCCTTCTTCTTCTTTCATAAAGCCACACTTAGTCAACGCTTGAAAATGAGTGAAGTCTGGGTTCAGACATACAAATATGTCCTCGCTGATTTACTGACATAATCACTCCGAGACGCAGTGATGTGCTAACACACGTGATGGCTTTTTTCAGACCACGTCTAATTCAGTTATGCACAGGCACACCTGCACACGCACACATACGCACACACAAACACACTCAGCGCTGCTTCGTCAGCTCCGGGCCAAACGCCCGTCGAGGCGCCCGATCATGATTTACGATCATCTTCCCACTTAACAGACTAACCGGGTCATTGCCACATCTGCCAAATAAAAAGGTAGCCATCAGTAAAAGCTCAGTGAGGGTTTTAAACAGTGAAGGGTGTGGACCCATGACAGAGCTCTGTTTTTATAATAAAAAAATTTCTACCAATTAATAGACGTAGAGCAATGTATGCAGTATGTGCTGGCAAGATTTTATTTTAGTTCATTCCTTATGGTGTCAATGGAAAGTATTTGGAGATGGGATGGATGGTCAATTCCCACATGTGTAATGTTTAAATATGAAACGTATGTATTTTTTAACTATAAGATTAGAAGTTTCTGCATTTTAACAGGGAATCCAAACCTATCCATGAACACAGAGCAGTTCAGATATCCGAGAGAGACAGTATCACTCCAGCCTCCTGCCGCATGAACTTCTGCGGGGAACAAAAACAAAAGGATGCAGAACCGCTGTATCTGATCACCATGGGAAAGGAACAGGATGACAGGACAACCCCACTGTAATGTAAACGGACAGCGCAGCTCAGGAGAGAACAGCAGATCCCCCCCACCCCACCCCACCCCAGTCAAAATCCATCCCACCCAGCAGCGTGTCCCGTCACTCCTCCAGTGCTGAGTTATTTAGTGTGGCAACAAGCAACTGGCACCAGGGGGTGTCGACCAAAGTGAGAGAGACGGGGATGGAGTGAGAGAGAGAGAGAGAGAGAAATGAAGACCAGAGGCAAAGAGAGGAGAGGACAATGAGGACTCAATGTTTTTCTTCAATGTGAAGTCCACCTCCCATACAAATATGCAAATTTTCTCATTTCAGGAAGAGCGCACTAATTAAGAGAGTTTGGGGGGGGGAATCTATACAGGTTGAAAGAATAAACAGCTTCCCTTAACTCATCCAACATGCTTGGAACAGCAGATAAGTCTGCTTTTCAGCACCTTTCCATCGACAAATACCTGCTTCCTAACATCACAGCCCAGCTCAACCCCAGCACAGCACTGAGAGGAACTGATGCAGGATTCAATATAGTGCAAAGTGAACGAATCTTCAAACAAATGTGACACAAACCGCAATCGCGCGTCATTATGACTGAGACAGTAAATGGCGCACTTTAAGCATGACTCAGAATGGGCCTAATTCAACAAATCATTAGCGCTGCAGTCTGCTGCATCAAGTCTCTCTGTAGAAATGATAAATAAGACTCCGGTCCGAAGAGCTGCAGTAGCTCAGGCCAGGAAAATAAATACAGTTGAAATTGCTTGAACCTGCAGTCCTTCACTAAGCACATTGTTTTAACTTTACTGTACTGCATGACAGGAAACCTGAAAGTGATATCATTAAACCGCCAGCCCCCATGAAATTTATATAAAATATGTAGTAAATCAACTAAATCAGCAGAAAAGTCGCAAGGCCGTGTTTAACTTGCTTATGCAAGCAAGGAGCTCTTCCAAACCCCGGTGTCAGTCTGTTAATATCAATAAATACAGTCAGATCTCATCCCATTCGATATCCCCGATGGCACAGGCCTTTCGGTGGTGGTGAATCTTCCAAATTCTCTGGCAAATCCTCGTGAACTCCGTTGCACATATTGTTTCGGCATGAGGCGGACGAAAGGTGAACTTATCAAAAGCTGACACAAATTGGATATGACTTTATACATTTTAGTCCATCTGAATGTGCCAGTACGGTTCTTTCTCAGACAGAGAGGAGGGCTGAGATAAAGAGAGAATTGTCTTGCGTATTACTTGTATTATAGAGTTTGAGCTGAAATGTATTCTTTATCATGATTTGATTACTGCAGTTTGACACAACAAAACTGAGAATTTTACCACAAGTGGATAGTTTTGTGAAAAAATGTAACCTTTCAGCAATATGCTATATGGATCTTTAAGCTAACTAGCCTCGTAAGTCATGCTAAGTGACAGTGTTGGCTAAATCCTAGTGAAGTTAAATGAAGAGTCTTGTCTGTGCCCATGCCAGGGAAGCATATTTGAAGCAGAAGTGTAGAACGTAGGAGGGAACAAGCGAAAGAAATTGAAGGAGAAAAAGAAGGCAGCAAAAGCTGTGAAACAAGCTGATCAAAGAGCGTGAAGACGTGTCCCCCCCCACGCGTCGCTTCACTCTGCTGTTTTTCTTTGAAATTAAAAGGAAGCAAATTGCTCACTGAGGGGCCAGAGAGAGAGTGTTACTTGAAAAGCAAACAGTCCTCATTTATTTTAGTGTTTATTTTCTCAATCCAACGGAGATAAATCCATTAGTAAAGTAAATAATAAGTGCCGCTATTTATTTTATAAATCAGGCACCTCAGAAAAAAAAGTATGGGCCAGTGTAGGATGTCTCCTTACACCGAGGGCCAAAGGGCGTTTTTTTGCCTGCATGGAAGAAAGCAGTAATGCGATTTCTCAGCACGTACCGAAATCACGCGATGACGGCTGCGTGCCCTTTTTCATGCAAAATTCCCCTCGCTCAGACACATTCCGCACTTCTGGACCCGCAAACGGAAATACGCATCCATCCAAATCACATGGTTTCTGTTCTTGTCGGCACGGAGCTCTACCCTGGCCATGTTCTAATATAGCGGGTCTGGGTCTAATATAACTGCAGTAACATAAGGAAGATCTTTTCCTCTCCCAAGTATGAAATAAACCGCGTGGTGCAAGCATGTAGGACTGGGAAGAGCGCAGAAGAGGAGTGCGGTTGGCTTCGATTCTTGGCCTGGAGGTTTCGTCAGGTTTGAATCAATGCACTGTGTTTGGCCAAGGAAAAGTGAATTCACTTATAATGAATATATATGAAATTCAATGCATTATAATTGGGCATATGCAGTTCTCCCTGACATATATGGCAGCATATGTCCTTCATCTGGATGCCAGGGTTGCCAGGTTGGCAGTCCAGTGGGCGAGGAGTCCCTGTAGTGTCCCAGTCTGTTAGCTATATGAGAACCATGTGTCTCGTCCGAGGGGAGGTCAAAGGTTCCTGATGCGCCCTGTAGACCGTAGCCAGGCCGACTGTCCCCACCCTCTGTCTCCTGGCCCACCCCCCCCAGTCCTCACCCAGGGCACCATCCCTCTCCAACGAGATGCTGCGAACGCACGATTTTCCATGGAACATGCCACAGCTTTTGCTGATGATAACACTGATGCGAGTAACAGCTGTGGTATGAATTTGAAAAACCGTAACTTAATATTTGTGTCTCTCCAATATCATTTGCCATTTAATTACAGTGCATTTTCAACTTTAAAAAAAGAACTTGTTTAGGGGAAATATGAAACTAATGTGCAATCAACTCTCTCTTCCAAACAATTTTGTTCTCAGCATTAAGCAGTCCCTGAAGAATTCATATTCTTTTTCGCTCTTAACCTATTCATATTTTAGACAAACTGAGGTTTAATTTCTCTGCGGTCAAATAACAAGCGTGGTTTACTGCCTCACCCCACCACACCTTATTCCACAAATACATTTGCTGAAAATTTTCCTCGCATTTCCCCCGAGGGCTTTGTAGACAGAGAGCTCAGATGTCTGAATTTGTGAGGAGCTAAAACCAGGCACATTAGCATTAGAAGGGTGTTAGACAGGGAACCAATGGGCAGTGACTCGCTGTGGTCTACGATCTCTCTTTTGAGATAGCTTAGAATCTGAAAATAAATCCTCAGCGTGCTTGCGTGTGTACACACACACACACACGCACGCACGCACGCACGCACACGCACGCACGCACGCACGCACGCACGCACACACACACACTCCTACAAACCTGGCCAAGCGGCAAACATCAAATTGTATGGCCTTAAATCGATCGCTCAGACCTGACCTCGACTGAGCACCCAAAAAATTCACTTGGCACCCCATTATCAACAGCAAGGCTTCGAGGGGGTCCTGTCAAACTATAAAAGACCCAACTCGATCCCCCTCACATTGATCCAAAGACAGCCCCCGGCCACCCTGTTACCTCACAGCGAAGCCAACATGGAGTCCAATAGGTGCTTCACAGATTACAGGGGATTTTCACTATTGGGTTTAATTAGAAAAAAATGCCACTGCTCAATTCAGTTACTCTGAGAATGAAAATAAATGAAGATTTAAAAAAATTCAACTAAATAAGCATATTGGTCTTATATTTGACCTTCATATCCCATATTTATTACTTTTTTGCTTGAATATTGACAGAATTATGACTTTACTCAGCAAATAATATCAGATAGACCAGTGAGATAATTACATCCAATAAGCTAATAATAATTTAAAACAAGTGAAATTTTATCATACATTATTACACATTTTTTAACCGTGATACAATAAAATACTATTTAAAGACAAAACCACTAGTAAAAGCAAATGTTTTGCGACATCACTTTGCTTTGCAGAAACACACTTTCTGACCATTCAGTATTACAACACTCATCAGCTGAGGATTTATATCTGATGGACACGGGGCGGCTGGCGCAATCTGTCTCCACAATGACAAATGCGAGGTTCTTACGCTGCCCTGACCACAAAAAATACAGTGACCACTTCTTGACATTGCAGTTTTCAAAATAATCAATTCCATATGGATTTTCAAAAAGGTCAGCATTATCATTCATTATCAGTAACCTACTGCAAGTTCAGCACGAAGGCACTTGCAACACACAAATTTATGCAGTTAAAATGTCTGTCTCCACTGCTTCATTACAATTTTGAGAAATCATTTTTTTTCCACCCTGCATTAGAAAAACAAGATTTTTTGAATTTACTATGCACTTTCTGTAAATTCTCATCCTATTTACCAAATTACACAAGTAATTCTTCCCAGATCACAGGTTATTTAGTTGCAGTAGCTTTTTTTTAATTAATAGAAATAAAATTACATTTTATTGGAAGTCTAAAATACTTGCTGAGACTGACTTATGTTTTGGTCTTTCCAGTGCGCTACATACTATTACTTGAAGAGACCAATTAACTTCTGAAACGCCTGTTCTAAAATCCCTGTTGATATTGGTGCTACGTGTCAGTTACACTCAGCAGTGCCACAGCGATGCCTGGATCGCCGTCCCTAATCTGTTAATGTATTCCCGGGGTCAGAGTGCTTCCCCCACAATCAATGCGCGGATTTAATCAGCTCTCCCCGGAATGTGCCCCATCCACACTCCTCTCGGAGCAAAAACATCCACCTCTGTTTCGCCACGTTGTCCAATTTTCCGCAGGATTTAACAGTAAAATTGAGGGGGAAAAAAAACACGGCCGGAAATAAAGAGAGAGAATTCCTCCTTTAGCACATACAGCGTTCCAGACGTATATTTCCTCTGCACTCTCTCTTTTTCTCTCCTCTTTCCTGCATGTTGTTTTCACCGCTTTGTCCAGAGAGAGGGAGGCCCTCCAGCTGCTGATTCGTCCTGGCCCCCTCCCGGAGATGAAGCCACTGTAAATCTACAGCAGGCTTTAGGCCGAGCTGGCCGCTGGCTCTCAGCTTTAAGAAAAATAATTGAAAAAGTGAACGGAGATAGCGAGCTCTACATTTCGTCTCCGGGGTCCACTGATACTTCCTGGTGGGGGTGCACAAACATCACAGCCAGGAAACAAAAGAGCGAAGAACTCCTGCATGAACGAGAGGTCAGTGTGCAAACACAACCACAGAGAGTCAAAGCACACCCGCTAATGCACAGAACGCTAATAAGGCCGCAGAGAGCAAGCGCTGGCATGTAATCACAGGGGCCCGGTTTTCTGGTAAACATTAAAATGAGCAAATATTTCAAACTCAACAACTGATTTTTATTCTGTTGGCGAGCTATGCATTTATCACGGATGTCGAGTAAGATCAGAGTTCAGCAAACACAAAGTCGCAGAATGCGTAAGTAGCTGTAAAGCTGTTTGAAACCATTTTGATCGTGACTCTAAAATGAAGATGAACGTTCCTACAGGGTTCATGCAATATGGATCAAAATAAAAACAAATTACAGGTGACAGACTATACTGTGACCTTATATTTCAGTTTTTAGTCTAAGCTGCTTAGAGCTAAAAAGCCAAAATTTGTCACTATAAAAATACCGGTAACACTTTACAATAACCAACATTATGCATTAAAAAGCATTGACTAACAGTTGATTACCAGTTTACTAATGAGTTGAGTAATCATTGATGAATGGTGGTCGAGTTAGCGAGAGTATTAATTTATTCATTGAGTAGTTTAATAGTTTGAGGTGTGACTTAAGAGATGTTTTCAACGTCACAATAACGGTCAAAAAGAGTGTAAGTAAAACGTTAATTATGATAACATACTGCGCCCTTTCAGTTCCTGGTGTATTAACCATTAATTAACTGATAACAAATGCTTATTACTGCATTATCTGATGTTAATTAGCGTACCCTTATTGCGAAATGTTAGCAGCACAGGCTGACTGCACTCTGAACAGGCTGGGCTAAATTCCCTAAGTGTTTTATTGCCACAATATGGTAGTTTACAACAAAAGTCATGGAAATAAATTGTTACTATAAAACATATCTGGAATATTTACCATTCTGTAATGTTAGGTGCGAACAGAATATCTACAGTGAGCACCAAAATTTTTGGACAGTTGCACATTTTAAAAAAAATATATATTTTGGTTCTGTTGGCAGTAACTAACATTGGATCTGAATCCAGTGAACAAACTGAACGAGCATTTTGCATGTTAAAAGACTCCAAAGGCAGAAACTCTCCGAAACAAGCAGGAGCTGAAGATGACAACAGAACAGGCCTTGCGAAGCATCTCCAGGGATGACTTAGTGACGTATGTGTCACAGACTTCAATCAATCATTACATGCAAAGGATACGCAACCAAACGTTAAAATATGATTACTAAGTACAAAAGGCTCTGATATCTGAATGAATCATTTGATGTGGTTTCGATATGGACGAATATGGATTTGATTCTTCCGTATGGATTCTATATGGATGAAAACGCGCTCAACATTCAACTTAAAGCTAACAGCCAGCACTTGAAACTCATTTTATCCCTTCGAATTAAAACTGTTAGAGCACAGATCCATCAAATGTCACTGTCCAATGAATTATGCGCTCACAGTACTGTATATCCCAGCTCAGGGAGAATGTCCCAAGGACAAGTCAAATAAGATATACAGCTTCATATGTACTCCACTGAAAGTTCAATATAATAACGCTTCAACAGGCCAGTTCTTCAAAATGCCAATATATGCCGCTTCACTCTTTAATTGGCTTGAATTGTGACACATTCTACACTTACCCCATTTTCACCTTGCAACATAGATAAATTTTGTCATTTCACTGCATTTAGTTTTCCACGAATTCAGCAGAATGGCCCAATGCCGAGCATATGAACTAACATTAAATAATTCTTCAGTTAATCATTTAAACACAGCTCATAAATAACAGCCTAATGGAGGAGGACAGATTGGCCCAACTGCTCTGGCTGAAGACAGCGATCCACCAGTAAAGTATGCAGATAAGAGCACACGTGGCCCCCGAGGCAGAGACTCCAGATTTTCTCCGTCCTAAAAACAAGTCATACGCTGCGACCGGAGTCCTTACTTATTGAGCAAACTGGAACAAACGACTTTTATAAATGAAAATATTACAACCACTTACACATGAATCTAATTAAATTGATTGTCTTCAAACAATGGCACATGTCAAGATCTGCAAGCAAGATGGTTAGCTAAGAGTCAGTTCTTGTAGTCAATATTTTGGATGAAAAAGAAATAGAACCAGAGCGACTTTGACAAGGGCCAGATGAGAGGGTCAGAGAATCGAAAAGACAAGGCTTCTTGAGTCAACAGAGGTGGGTACCAGCCAACAATGGTGCAAGGGAAGACAAACCATGAATGAACTAGCAAGAGTATGTTGGGCGCCCAAGGCTCATCCATACACGAGGGTAACAAGGGCATTCCCATATAGTCAAAGTCAGTATAAGGGCACCTGTGGCACAGAGCATTTTAATGACACTGCTGTGAAGATTGTGTCACAACACACAGTGCATTGCGTCCCGACGCGCGCAGCAATTTGTAGATGCAGACCTGTTGGAGAGCCCACAAACCCAAGTCCACCACCAAAAGTGCCTTTAATGGGTACTCGAGCATTGGAACTGGACTTCGGAACAAATGAAAATGGTCGCCTGGTCCAGCAAGTCCTCTTTTCTTTTATGTCACGTGCACTGGCTGGGTACAAGTGCACCATTTACCTGGAGAGGAGACGGCACCAGGATGCACTGTGGGAAGAACACAAGCTGGTGGAGGGAGCGTGATGCTTGGAGAAATGTTCTGCTGGGAAACCCAGTCCTGGAATTCAACTGGACGCCAGTTTAACCAAGCTGTCTTGGCAGCATGGCAGCATTGGTACCCCCTGACCAATACATTATTAGGGAGGTGGTTGTGGCTGTAATGTTGTGGCTAATTGGTGCATTCTCCAGAGTTAACCAACCACATTCCTGAATTTCTTCCATTTAGTAGATCTAACTGTTGAATGCGGTGTGCTTTGTTAGGGATGTAGTAAAAACAATGCGATGTTTGAGCTCTAGGGACAGTTTTGGCCGTACACTCACACGCTTATGTGCATGTCTGTCATACCCAAGAACTGAACCTCCTTTCTGACCATAACACCAGACCCCTCCCCTCTGCTCTCCTCCTAATGTCAGAACCCTCCCCTCTCTCTCTGTCCCTCAAATTAAAGGCTCCTCCCCTTTCTGTGTTCCTCTCCCTACATACTGGCCCCAGCCTGTGTCTGTCATTCTGCAGATTCCTCCCCCTCCATTGTCCGTAATGGAAGACCCACACCTCTCATTACGCCTCATTCTACAGATGGTCCTCACTCCTGAGGCTTCACTCCTCCTGTAACAGATGCGATCGCTTCAGCTACCTATCAGGACTGCAGGAGCTAGCCAGAGCACGGAGCAAAAACACACACACACACAAAAAGACCTCTTCATGCACTCTGAGAATGAAGTTTACTTTGCACTTGTATTCCCATATGAAAAATAGAATACTGTAATAGTATTATTTTTTTTCCATGGATTATTATTGCTGAGATATATGAATTCACAGTTTTGTTGCCTTAAGCCAGGGGCGTCAAATCTTAACCGCAAAGGGCCGGTGTGGGTGCTGGTTTCCCAAACAGCCTAACACTAATACACCAGATTTTACTAATCAAGGTCTTGATTGACCCCCATGACTAGTTAATTAGATTAGTTATTAATTAGTTATTAAGGTGTTATGGCACTGGGATAGAATAAAAACCTGCACCCACATAGGCCCTTTTCGGATAAGATTGGAAACCCCTGCCTTAAGCTTTTCTTTATGCAGAATGTATTAAAAAAAAAAAAAAAAAGTTGACAAACACACACACACACGCAATACAAACACACTCAAAGGTCCCTCCATCAGTCAGTGTTCAATGTCGAGTAAAAAACTGCTCTTATGAAAATGAGGAATATTCAGTCAGAATCCCACTTTTGAAAGTATTGTAGATTACACTAAGCAATCAATAATCACTAATCTATTATTTATTACAATTACAAAACCCCCCACATGAAAGGCCCTGGCCCCATGGCGTGGGTTACAGTGTACACACTGAAACTATTCTCCAGGTGAAAAACCAAACACGTCCACTTTTTCTCACACATTCAGCAGCGCAGATAAATGGGACTTCAGTGTCCAGAGCCTGTGAGGAGAGCAGCTGCACTGGAAACAAGTCATTTCTCACTAAAAGTAATGACTCACAGCGAAGGATAAATATCGTCTGCCGTCTCCTGTCAAAGCCGCTGTTGTCCAGCGGTTTATTAATGTGAGAGAGATAGGGAAGGAAGGGGAGAGTGGTTGAAGCTGGTGACAGGTGATGTTTTTTGAGTGCAGTGCACACCTGAGGGAGACAGGTATTCACGTTATCTCCAGACCTGTTATTTACACATTCCCACTTCATCTACGTCATCGTAACTATGCGATTCGGCGAATGCGTTCTTCCAAGCTTTGCACACGCAGGTTTTTCCATCTTTGCACTCTCTTTGCAGACATTTCAAGTCCAACTATTCTATCTTTCCCCCCAAGTCCTATGCCAGACTCACTTCATCTCCAGCTCTTCATCTAACTCTATGCATCAGTCTTTGTGTCACACCAGTCTAATCTGGTTATGAATGGGGACATGCAGTGTGAGATGGAAATGGGGGTGAGTGCTGAGGTGGGGGTGGTGGGTGTTTGGAAATAGGCGAGACAGACCCCCCCCCCTCCCCCCAAACACCCCACCGCACCCTACCATCCCAGAATCACAAAGACTTGATCTCTGTATTCAAATGCCTGCTTGCTTCCTGTCTGTGAGGTCAGCAGTTTGATAAACACATAAAGGCCTGAAATGACACCATGAAGCCCCTCGCTGGCCCGGGCTGCTGGTTCCCACAGCCTGAGATACCCGTCCCTCCGATCCCACCGTCCCCATCCCCTCTCCGGCACGGAGATGACAGCCCGTCAGTCCTGCGAACAGGGGCGGGCACTGCACCCATAAGCCCACCCTATCTAGTGCCCGTTTGATGGAGTCTCATACATACACACACACACACACACACACACACACACACACACACACACACACACACACACACACACAATTTAGCAATACAATAGCAATTATTGCTATTGTTTATTTAGCAAAAAATAGCAATTTTTAATAAATAAAACAGCAATACAGATGCAGATTTTACATGTAAATAAAAGAGAAACACATTTGACGTTTCAGTTTATGCCATTATGGTCCTCCAGACAACGCCGGTGGCATTCGAGCGGAGAGCCTGACCAAGGAGGGTGTTGGAGGAGGAATGAGCGGGACACGCCTCTCCACACACACACGCACGCACGCACGCACACACGTGCATCTCTTTTCAACCCTAATCTTTTCAGATATCTTTTTTACTCTCCAACTCTCATGCCCTTTTGCTCAACCTCTACGTCTACTGTTAAGAACACGGGGTAATTTTGGGGTTGGGCAGAGTCATGAGGGTAAAAGGGGGACAGATAAAGGGGCAGTTGGGGGGTGCGTGGGGGTCAGCCATGCGTGACGTTCTCTGGGGGACCCCCTGTCACCAGTCAGGGCTGGAGCTTTCTGGGGAGAGAGGAGATGTCAGTCACACACAGACCCTTGCATGAGCAAGGGGGGGACTTAGGGGCGGTAGGGGCCAAATTTTCGATTCTTTAATCCAAGGGAATGATTTTGAATTGTTTTGACATCATGTTGTGCTCTACACAAATGAAAAGATCTGCTCTGGCATGATACACAGCCTTGACATCATATCCAATCTGTAATACCTTCAAAGCACAGGTTTTTTTTTTAAAAGTGATATTTCAAAATTCTGATTGTTTTTTCTCCTTTGTTTGTGTTCCTGTACCGATTGTAGCGTCTACACAAAAGTGTTCAGGTAACAGACGGCATATGAGGGATCCCAGAGGGCTGAAGAGGTGATTGAGTGACACTGAATCAGACTAAGGTGCCTTTTGGACAATAAACAACTCCCAAAAACATAAACAAGACGTCTTATACATCTATTCGCACAGGACTATGTTTAGTCTCTTCACACAGCTTCCAATAAGCACACGCGCCTTTTGTTCGCGTAGCAGTCATCATAAACCCCACTGAGACAGGTCTGGACTGATCATTCTGGCCATCACTCGTTTTCAGTCATTATATTGCACACGACTTGAGTGATGGAAACTCATTTTTTTCCCCCTCACTATATTAGTTACGGGCATTTGTGTTGTATCGTCAGGCAACAGACCTGTGAATGGCAATGGGACATTCACTGCGGAGCATCATTATGAATTCAAATGTATGTGGCTGGCTGGAAACTTGGAAATCTGTCCAAGCGCTACGCTCCATGGTCTACATCGTGGTCCAGACCACCGAGGCCTCCCCTCAGGTCTAGTTAATACTGCTGAAATAAATCAGAAAGTACTGAGCATTTCAACAAGCCGAAATCCTGACGGAAACACGAAGACACGAGCGAGAAACGAGGTGAGTCACGGGTTTGTTCGGGAGCGAGGCGCGAGTACTCGGCTCCATGAAAGCGAACGCTCATTCAAGTTTCGCCGTACGTTAGCTCTGAGTCCCAGACAACAAGATGCAGAACAGGACGCTCTTTTTCAACTGTAAGATCTTGCCAGCCCGTCTCAAAGTACAATAACACCCTCAGAGGCCATTTGGGTTTGTTTGTGCTCTCAATTTTCCGCCTTGGCACAGTTGCACACACCTTGTAAATATTACTAAAACATTAACTAAACATTAAAAGAACATTTGCTCCCTGTTTAAGCAGTACACTTAAGACTTGGATGGGCTAAATCTCGCAGCATTAACCGAAACCCTCAAGCTTTCCTCTTCTCCTCACGGCGGTTCTTTTAAGGCTTGTAAGTGAATTAAAATGGTCTTTAAATTAGCCAGACCCTCTTAAAGTGGGGGTTCAGGCTTTTCCCCGAATTCCTGTGTAATTACCAGGCCTTCAACCGTTTTGGATGCTCGTACGCCAAGCGAAACAAGCAGTCCTGCCAACCCTTTCCATGTTTATTTCTCCCAATTTTTCATTTCTTTTGGTCACATTGTACAGAATCTGCGTTTAATTTGGATGGCAGGCCACTGCAGGCTCCTCTCTCCCCCCCTGCTCCGCTTTCGCACACTCAGCAAGGATTTAGGCCAGAACGAGGATTTGCGGCGTTTCTCCCCACCAGTCCGAGGATCAGGAATATTTCTGCGTCTCAGTTGCCAACTAAAATTCTCCACGGTAGTACCACACACAAACCTGCTCAAATCACCGTTCAGCAGACAAGACGTCGAATTCCTCGAAGCTTCAATTGATTTGTGTAAAACCATCAAATCCATTTTCATGCCCCTTTGATGTCAAATCTGGGCGAGTCGTAGGCATGATTGCAAACGTTGTTGAATTGTGCTTCAGATTTCATCGTGCACTCTCATATTTCTACTTGCCTGATCAAAGCTGGTGTCATCGACATCAGTCTAACGTGCCTTAAATCTCCTCTCACTCGCGTGCGTGCAGCCTCCCTCGGCCCAGTAAAAACTCCAGCTGGCCTGAAGTCAGTCAGCTCTCACACCAACCAGCTGAAGTATCCAACTCCGAGATTTGATCAGTCCCCAGTTTTTAAAAGCCCTTCATCTGTCAATTTCCTGTTTTAGCATTAGCATGCAACATTAGCCCTGGCCCTGCCAAATAAGAACAAAGAAACTTTGTCCAAACCAGTGCAAACTGAATTTATTAATTCATAAATGTATTTTAAATATACTTGGTGTATTATAATCAAAATTAATTTATATAGTAACAATCATTTGCAAACATTTTGTTTCTCATTTGAATACAGATGTGCCTAAACATATGAACTGCACACTTTCAACAAGTCTACAGGTAGTGGTTTGCAATCAAATTGAAATATAATTTACTGGTACTACAAACAGGCTAGCTATGCATTCTGTTCAAACTTATCATCAATACACAACTGCCAAAGCTCATACGAAAGCATGCAATGCAGAAGCACCGACAGTGCCCCCCTTAAGAGGACCTCCATATGTGGACATGACAGTGAGTCACAAACTTTGAGCAGCACTGAAGCCACTCTGCTCACAAAAACAACTCCTTTCCTCGTTTTTTTAAGGACACGAGGTCTCGCGGTCTAACTCCCACACAAGCTGGGCTCTTTGTTCCAAAGCCACCAGTCCGCTCCGATCCAAAGCGAGCACGAGCCAGTTCAGCCCTGCTATTGTGGAGGGGGGGGGGATTTGGATTTCGAGTGGATCTATATTTTAAAATGGTTTTGGAAAGGGCTATGGGAGAGAGGATGACTTCTGATGTATTCAGAGCCCATATCTGCAGTGATTAATGGGCCTTGTGGTCAGGCTCCTAGACTGCATGCACTGAGCCCAGAGAACCGAGGCTCACTGAATCTACATGGCTGCCATTTGCACAGACACTGTCCATTTTAGCCTGGCATACCTGAAACCCATTTGGCAAAAGGTATGCCTCCATCTAGGCCAAACATAACTCCCACATTTTGCAGACATGAATGCAACGAAAATGTGACAAATGTCTTGCTCAAGTACCAGCGCTACTTACAAAACCCAAAACCAGTGAAGTTGGCACGTTATGCAAATCGTAGATAAAAACAGAATACAATGATTTGCAAATCCTTTTCAACTTAGACAAGATGTTTAATGTTCAGAGTGAGAAACTTTTTTTTTTTTTTTTTTGCAAATAATCATTAACTTAGAATTTAAAGGCAGCAACACATTGCAAAAAAAGTTGGCACAGGGGCCTTTTTACCACTGTGTTACATCGCCTTTCCTTTTAACGACACTCAGTAAACGTGTGGGAACTGAGGAGACCAATTTTTGAAGCATTTCAGGTGGAACTCTTTCCCATTCTTGCTTGATGTTCAGCTTAAGTTGTTCAACAGCCCGGGTCTCCGTTGTCGTATTTTACGCTTCATAATGCGCCACATTTTCAATGGGAGACTGGTCTGGACTACTGGCAGGCCAGTCTAGTACCCGCACTCTGTTACTACGGAGCCATGCTGTTGTAACACGTGCAGAATGTGGCTTGGCATTGTCTTGCTGAAATAAGCAGGGGCGTCCATGAAAAAGACGTTGCTTGGATGGCAACATATGTTGCTCCAAAACCTGTACGTACCTTTCAGCATTAATGCCTTCACATATGTGCAAGTTGCCCATGCCTTGGGCACTAATACACCCCCATACCATCACAGATGCTGGCTTTTGAACTTTGCGCCTATACCGATCCGGATTGTTTTTTTCCTCTTTGGTCCGGAGGACACGACGTCCACAATTTCCGAAAACAATTTGAAATGTGGACTCGTCAGACCACAGAAAACTTTTCCACTTTGCATCAGTCCATCTTAGATGAGCTTGGGTCCAGCGAAGCCGGCGGCGTTTCTGGGTGCTGTTGATAAATGGCTTTCGCTCTGCATTGTAGAGTTTTAACTTGCACTTGCAGATGTAGCGACGAACTGTAGTTACTGACAGTGGTTTTCTGAAGTGTTCCTGAGCCCATGTGGTAATGTCCTTTACATACTGATGTCGGTTTTTGATGCAGTACTGCCTGAGGGATCGAAGGTCACGGGCATTCAATGTTGGTTTTCGGCCTTAACGCTTACGTGCAGTGATTTCTCCAAATTCTCTGAACCTTTTGACGATATTACGGACCGTAGATGATGAAATCCCTAAATTTCTTGCAGTAGCTCGTTGAGGAATGTTGTTTTTAAACTGTTCGACAATCAGCTCACGCATTTGTTCACTAAGTGGTGACCCTCGCCCCATCCTTGTTTGTGAATGACGGAGCATTTCAGGGAAGCTGCCTTTATACCCAATCATGGCACCCACCTGTTCCCAATTAGCCCGTTCACCTGTGGGATGTTCCAAATAAGTGTTTGATGAGCATTCCTCAACTCTCTGTCTTTTTTGCCAATTGTGCCAGCTTTTTTGAAACGGGTTGCAGGCATCAAATTCCAAATGAGCTAATATTTGCAAAAAATTACAAAGTTTACCTGTTCGAACATTAAGTTACTTGTCTTGGCAGTGTATTCAATTGAATATAGGTTGAAAAGGATTTGCAAATCATTGTATTCTGTTTTTATTTACGATTTACACAACGTGCCAACTTCAATGGTTTTGGGTTTTGTACAACACAAAACAGTTGCGGGTAGCAGGAGAGGATACAGTGGTGATATCCCAATTAGGATTTGAACCCACTATCTCTTACTGAAGAGTGTACTCACGACATAAGCTGCAAATGAGGAAAATAAAATGTATGCCTGCAGTGGTGTCCACTAAAATCTTGCTCCTTGCTTACATTCTTATGAATAACAGCTGTAGGATAATGCACGTTGAGTGTAAAGCTCATCTGCTCTATGATCACCCCTTCTAGAATGATTCGCACACCACTGCCAGTGATCTGTCATCAATAGCATGCTGTTTCGCAATCTGGTTCCTAACCAAGTGCAGTGGTTACTGTATTACTCCAGATCAGGGAAGTGTAAAGGGCATCCCATAATCCTCTGCTCCAGATCCACCCCTGAGCCGCCTGTCAGCACAAACCTGAGAACACAGCAGGGCCCAGAACCCGAAGGATTATGGTACTGGAAGGGTCCGTTTCTGTCCAGGAACCTTGAAAACGCCTCCTAAAAATCCCTCTCAAAAACCCTGTCAGGACATGTAAATTGGTAAACTTAAACTAAACTAAGGTGTAAAAATGGCCCCTAAAATTAAGGTTAGCTGGTCAGCTAAGATGGCAAACATTATTTTCAGCCAGAGTTCAGGCTCACCGCAGTACATCATCGGCCCTTTACTCCATCAAATGTCAGGGGAAGATGGAGGAAGGCCAAACTCCTGAAAGAACTGAGTTTGTCACCTGTTTTTTTAGGAAATGGAGAAAGCTTTCATCGGTTTAATCATCGGTTTAATCAAAAGCGTTCCGCGGCTAGGCTCCCATACCTAATACCCAAGCCAAGAATCCACAGAGGAAACTAGAACCAACTGTCCGTATGAAAACCCCCAAGTAAAATAAATCATGATCTCTGCGTGATATCCGGTCAAAGGAGGCCAGAACCCATAATTATATATCACCATGGGGGTGATGGGACTCTGTCCGTCCCTTCCTACACAAGAGAGTGTGGCTAATGTGACCGAAACTACATTAAGCAACATCTTATCCTCCCGGGACACTGCTCAACTCTGATAGCTAAGGTGACAGATTTTGGCAAAAGAAAAAAAAAAAAATCCAAGTCAGATGACAACTCTCTTTCAACAACCAGAACTGTTACATAAGGATTAGAATGAAAAAATGCTAATATTCTGATGAAATATTTGAGATCATGAACCTTTAAAAGGACTAGTATTTCCACAGTTAGCCCATGATGAGGCAGAAGTCAGTGGGTCAGTGACTGTGGAATAGGGACGTGCGCGGAGAAAGAAGCACCTCTCCGCGGCCTCACTCCCTGGCACACTATGGGGGAGACAGCTCTTCCAGCAAGGCCTAATGCTAATGCTACATGTTAACGCAAATGAGCTGCCAGCACAGCCTTGGCTGAAGTCACTCATAATTATAATGGAGAGGGAGCCGAGAAACGCAGAGAAAGGCGAGCGCACCGAGTACACGCACAGTCACGCACAAACACGCGGCCACACGCGCACATGCTATACATTCGCTTTCCTCTCTCGTTACAAAACAACTTATCCCCCAGTTATTGGCCCGATAAACATGGGGCTTAGAGAGTTCTGATGTGTGCAGGATTTGAGACGTTTTTGACATTTCAGAAATGCGTGGCAAATCGGGAACGTAAGTAAAATCTGCAGGCTTCTATGAGCGGGACTAGGAATGAGAACTTGACTGTGCAACATTCGCTCACACATTCAGACACAGACGTCAGAATGTTTATTACTATGCAATTAAAATAGTTCATGAATATAATCGGACACATTATTATAAACGTATGTTAAACTAAAAATGTTTTTCCATAATTATTTTAGAGGTCAAGATCCAATGAAAATAGTAAAATTCCTATATAAAAATGTTAAGTCCTTCAGAAAAGCCAAAGATTGTTTTAAATTATATGTAACCAAGTAGTGCAGGTAATTGAAAACTGAGAAACAAGGCATATTAAGTTCATGTTTATGAAGGCTGTTACAGTCTGGCATCAATATCTTTCCAGTGCCTACATGGTTTGGGTTCAATAAAATACAGCAATTTTGATCTTCGAAAATTGCATCGCAGAGGCCATAAAAAACACTACAGTCTCTTTCCAAACAAAATGCAAAACATACAAGACATGCATTTAAAGAATGAGAAACAAAAACGCAACTTGAATGGCTTAGCGTGCAGCGAAAAAAGTAACTATCCCCACTGGAGCCGTATAAGCAGCACAGGTCATAAATATCAGTGTTTTCATAATTGTAATTATAGATATTTTCTGTCATTATGCCACAAACTGGAGGCCAAGTCCCCCTCAGTCTCAGCAGGTTGCCGTGGTGATGCCAAGTACTCGCTTCGTTAATAACAACAGAAGCATTGAAAGGGAGAGAGAGTGAAAGAGAGGGAAGGAAAGAATGAAAGAGGGGCAGAGGGCGAGAGAGAGAGAGAGAGAGGGGGGGAGAGAGTGAAAAGACGAGGGAAGGGAAAACGGGGAGGGAGAAAACTCACCTCCACGCCGAACCTCGACGGCGATTAAGTGCGTTTTGCGAATAAAAGTGAAAGTACAGCGAGGAAGAGGAAGAGAATAGGGAGGGCCGGAGAAGAGGGCACTCGGGAGGGTAGCTGGTGCGAGGTTCAGACCACTGTGGGCCGGTGATTGGTCCCCAATAGTGTTTCAAAGCAGCTCCCTCTGTAAGAACAGAGGACCCTCTTCAACCACGAGGCCAAAACCACTTCACCTCTCCTTTCAGGACAAATCTCATCAGCACTACTCCACCGCTGCCCCTGGAGGGGACAACATAGGCCCCCATGAGAGAAAGAGAGAGGGGGACAGAAAAGGCGGGATTGAGAAGGAAATTAGTGTTGACCACTCTACCCTGACGAGAAAAGTATACGCCATCATTTGTGCAAGCTGGAACACTCCGTCCTGTCCCAGTATAATAGGACGCAGAAGCAGGAACAAATGAGAATTACGTGTCTGAAACATGTTTGAGCAGCGTTAGTTCGCCCAGTTGGTATCTTTCACACGGAATCCATATGGACTTCAGAAATTCGCCACATGATGAAACCACCATCTTGCAGAAGATTTTCTGACTTTAAACAGCTGTTCCCCCCCATTTCAAAACAACCGTTGTCCTCAGTAACCAATGATGATGATCGTTGTTTTGCTGACCGCTGAGGGGATGAAATGGGGGGGAGGGCACAGAGTGATGGTAGATGAATTTCTCTGACAGGCCGCTGTAAGCGAGGGCACCCCATGTCCCCAGCGCTAATCCCCCGGAGAAAAGGCTGTATTTAGGGTGTGATATGCTTAATCTGTGGGCCTCGCTAACAAAGGAGCCCAGCACTTCCTGTGGTCCAAAAGTTTCCGCCGGGTCCTGGAGGGGAGGGGAGGGGAGGGGTTCACCCGCGACGCCAACACTCACACACACAGCACACATAAGAGTGGGGACACTGGTGCTCACAGCCACTCAAACTGCAGTGCTAGTGAAGTAGAAAATCACCAAAACAATGAGATTTAAACAAAATAGAAAAACGAATCAAAGCATGTGACGTTGTTTGCTAGCAGGAAATGAGGAGATCGGAGAGCTGCTGAAATACTGCTATTGTAATTACATCAGAGCCTCTGTTCTCTGACATTTGTTTTTGCAGGGTATTGCAGGATGAGTTTCGAGAAAAAAATAGAACCAAGGGTCCTGTAGCTTACCAGCAGGCAATCTGATAGTGATGATACAAGTTATGAAAAATGTGTGTGAAGTTTGACCTTCAAATCATTGAAGGTCAATGTCAAGGTCACTAAATAAAAGCTAACATACATTTATAAGACCCCCTGTAATACAATCCTAAGCTCTGAATCAGTTTTGGTGAAACGAGTCATTGAAAATTCAATGTAAATTCTGAACTTTAAAGGTCACAGAGAGTCAAGTCAAGGTCAGCAAATAGACTACATATATGACCTCAATGGTCACTGACAGTCAAGTTGAAAGTCACCAAATGAAAGTTCATATCTGGAACACAAACCTAGGCTCAAACTGTGACCATTTTAGTGATACAAGTCATTGAATTTTCACTAGGTCACATTTGACCTTGGAAGGTTAATATGAAGGTCACCAAATGAAAGTTCATATATGACTTTCTATCAGCCCCAATACAAACCTACCCTCAGCACCTGGGGTCATAAACACTGAGAATCATTTCTCCATCTATAAGTACATCTACAATTCTCACCCCACGTTTCAAGGCTTAAATACTTTTTACATGGTTCAGTTATTTCCATCAGATGAAACCTCAAACATTGTCCATAATACTGGAACATCTGGAGGTAGGACTAGAACATGATATACACCTTACCCATATTGGCTGTATTCTGCAGGACAAGCTGTGCACTCCATCTATTTGGGAGTGACGGCTTTTCATGTGGACAGACATCTCCGACACAGGGGATGGACCAGGCGTAACAGACCAAACGGATTGTTGGCTTATTCAACAAATTGTTCAGAGAACATGAACCAGCTGGAGAATATCACTTTCACAACCATTTCCAACCTTGTCTTCATTTTCACGTATCACCATTCTAATGTTTTTGCTTTGAATTGTTAAGGTGAGCAGCCCTAACCTCTACGACTGTGTGGAAAAGAGCTCGTAAATCCCACAGGTAGACGCAAAAGATGAAGTGAAAGAGGAGAAGGTGTTTAACTGTACAGCTCCCAGGCCGACAGGACACTTAGCGTTTCCACAGCTGGAAGTGTGGGTTAACGTAGATGCCCACCACATAGTGCTGCCTGTGAAAATGCACCTTAGGGACAGCTTAGTTCCTTCTCCTCTCTTAATTTGTGCTCCCCAAAAATTGCATTGTGCCAATAACGGTGTAGTTTTTCATAGTGTAGAGCCTCTCAGATTGAACTATTTTCCCTGACCAAGAACACTTGAACAAATAGGGTTCCCCTGTGGGATCACAGGGTCCATTTTAGAACTTTTTTTGGGAGGGAAGGGCAATGAAGGTTATAACACAATAAAGGGCCGCAGCTGATCGACTGTCTGAATCAGAACTAAGAAAATTTAAACCTCAACCCCTGCTGAGGACGGACTGCTTTTTGATCCCTTTCAACTGAACTCTGTACAGAACATTGAAAAGAAACAAAAAGGATATACAGTTTCTCAAAAAAATCAGTTTGAGTTGCCCTCGAAAGCATCGGTTGTTCTTCAGCGAGTTTCATACAAGTGTTGTGAAAGACCACCTCTGCTAAGATGGCTTCCCAGAAGAGGCCCCGCAGACCGCGTGAGGGAATGGCGTAACTGAGGATAAGCCGCAGTGGCAGGGCATGCTGGGATGCCGGGTTCGGAGACGAGAGGCCCGAGAGACCGTATCGAATGCGGGACAGAGAGCCGAGCCAGAACCCGCCGGTTCTGTGCCAGCGTTCTTCTTTCCTCAGCAATTAGCCTGTCATACTGACATAACCCCAAACTCAAACCAACGCCAGGCGATGGTGGGGAGGGGATAGAGGGGGCTCCCGAATCGAGAGAGGGGCTGAGCGATCGCCCCCTCCCCGTTACACCCCCTTCGAGATTCTGGGGAAAGGCAGGGAGACAGTGTGTCTCGGACAAGGCAGGCCGGAATCTGGGCTAAGACCACAATGGTTACAACAAGAATTCAGTCATAAGCTGTGTGTACACAGATAACATTACAGCTCCAACCTCATATTTCCTGCATTCCTTCCTCCTAAATGGGGGAGAGACCCTGCTGAAAAAATTTACCTTAAATGTTAACAAAATGGGAAACATTAGCCTCAATGTATTCTCACTCTGCTAAACCAACTCCAAATCTGAAAAACTTCCAGAAGTGTCTGTCGAGAGATGTGCTGCCCGTGCTGTATAACTGGCAAGAGTGGTGGGTACCTACTACTCACGGAAGACCACACATCTCCTACCTTCATACATACATACCCAAATCCCGTCGGCCAGCTAACAGATGATCTCGTGATAGAATGTCGCCGCGTTTTGAGTAGCCCTAGCTGTGCGCTAGCTTGTTGCAAGTTTTTTTTTTGTTTTTGTTTTTGTAATTGTATATTGTATTCAAAACCTCTGAAAAACAACCTTCTTGGCTGAACGAGGGCATTTTATCCCGTGATTAAATAAAACAGACAAACAGGAAAAAAAAAAGTGGACTAACCTCCCTTCAACTGACTTATCCCAGTACTCACCCTTAAGCGAATACACTTGCACTTTATGCTAGACCATTCCATGTGTCTGAAGAACATCTCAATATTATACATAAGCGCTTCCTTCCATGAGTGCTACAGTACCGTCCCTATATCTCAAGGGGTGTTGGGGGGGTATAACTTGTGTCAACAAATGAAACGCATATGCAACAAGTAATTCATACCCATATCTTTTATTTTGTCAAAACAAAATAATATAATAAGATACAGAAAAAAATAATATTTATAGAAAGCTACAAGAATCCATGGTAAAACAAAAAAAGTATTTGCACTTAACATTATATTTCAGTAAAATATAATCATTCAAATAAAAAGCTGTATTATTTTCAATCCAATGCTGTAAGTACGCCTGGCCCCTGACACCCGGGATGCTAATGCAAATGGCAAAATTCAAAACACTGATTTCAGATCACTTGTCAACAATCACTCTTGCAAGAACCCATTCTGCAGCTTCATTTGCATTTTCTTTCCAGAAGGTCTTTCTCTGACATTAACAAGTAGATCAGAGGGATCTAATAGCTGCGACCTGGCCTAGCATCCGTCACGTGGCCTAGTGTCCATGACTGGCGGTTTCTTGTACAAGTGTGACCTTGAAATTGGCAAATGACCTTGAAAATCAATAGGGAACCCTTCCTCTGTACCAAGAAGCTTGTTGTAAGATTTAACAGCCATCCATCAAGTTAAACTCGAGTTACGGTGCAAAACCATCAAATCGGGCAAAATTGACACTTTTTTTTTTACCTGTGTGACCTTGGGATTTGACGGATGACCTTGAAGAACAATAGGGAACACGTCCTCTATGCCTAGAAGCTATTTCATAGCGATCCATGAATCCTAACTGGAGTTACAGCGCGAAAACCCGCAAACAAGGTCGAGACCTCTGTGAACTTGACCTTTGACCTCGACCTTGTGCATGGACATCACTTTGGTGAAGGTCAATAACTCCTGAAAATTTCATGATGAAACGACGACAGGAACATGGTGAAAAAGGTGTCACGGACAGACGGACAGACAGAAGTGTTCATAAAGCTGCTTGGTCGCAGCTAAAAAGCGCCAGACACTCATACAGGAGTCAGTGCTCTTAGGAAGAACCTCTTTTGCCCACAGAAAGTAGTTTTTTTTTCCCCCCACAATCCCCCACAACTGGCCCCAAGTTCAAAGCAGGCAGAGATCTGGTGGTAGAGAAGCGAGGCTCCATGGGGGCAGTAAAGATGGAGTGACAACTAGCCATCAATTTTTGACTTGCTGGAGCCAGAGGATCTGGTGAAGACCGGTGCATCTCTAACTGCATATTTAAACTCCGCCAATTTCCACTGAAATCTTGGCTGTAGGAGTGGTGGGAAACTGCGATGTATGTGGGAAACCGTTCGAAAGAGCATCGGTTTCCAGGGCCTTAGTCCCAGATTTGTGGTTTAATTTCCTTCTCCAAACTTTTTCCCTTTGCAATCAGTTCCCCAATCAGCTCCCCTGACCTCAGATCAGCGCTCTGCCAGGGACCGCACTGAAGCGAATTAGCTTAGCAGTGCGCTGAGGTCAGCGTGGTAAAAGGGGAAGCGGGATGTCGCATCGAAAACCTAAAACCACGTTCACATCACGACAGGGAAAGGAGCCCAACCTCATCCCGCAGACAGAGGCAGCACGGCTGTCACTCCCAATGAGGTAAAGATATTATGAAAGAGTAAAAGCACTGACATATAGTGAGACCCATTAGAGCTTGGACAGTTTAAAGGGCCACAAGTACTGCATGGTTCACTGCTCCCGTTCAGTACAACGTGTATACTGTCAGATTTAAGTTACGACTATTTACACGCACAGAGAATGAACCATGGAAGAATCGTCGCCCTTTAAAAGTACGTCTCCGGTCAAATACTTCTGGACCTCACTGATGGTGGACAGACAAGACAGGCATACCTCTGCAGACAGTGAAGGCGCTATTGAATTATTCCCAGGTAACAGACAGTTCAGTAACCCTTCCAAAGGCTAAAAATCAGTAACAGCGGACCAATAACATCAGGGGGCCGCTCAAAACCATCCACTGTCAAATTAAATAAGTGTTTTGCAAACAAGTGTGATACATAGAGGGTGTGGCTATGCCTTGGGTGCAATATACTAGTCAGTGTAGCTATGGACCAGTGACAGGACAGACGGACAGAAGACGCCATTCAGTAAACAGAAGTGTGACATGCAGGGGTCAAACAGTAAAAGTCCGGCACGAGTTTGTTCTCCCCAAGAAATGCAAGCAACTGATTTCACAATAGCCTGGCAAACAAACTGTGCTAATTAGCAAACACTGGTAGCTGGAACAGAATACTGAGTTTTTTTACTCCAAAAACTGGACGTCACACCTCTGCTGGTAAACGGTACAAAAACGACGAGAAAGACAGACAGAAAAGATGTGCACGCTTATGATTCGTCCATGAAAGTTGGACGGGGAGACGCTCGCCCTCCAGCAGGCTATGCCCGGTACAGCAGCATCCTCTCAACGCAGGCTTGCCCAACCAGTCTGGCATACTGCTCCACCTCTGGCTTGTCGCCGGAGCGTTTCCTCGCGTAGGCCGCGTAGGGCATCACGGTCCGTCGGTGCAGGACCAAGGCCCGGCCCAGGTCCGTCAGAAGAGAAACGTCCCCTGGAACAGAGATGAGCAGGAGCGGTAAGAGGTGAGGGACGGGGGTCTGGCTCATCAGCAGGTATGAGAAACAGAAACAGAATCAGAGTGCTGAGGTGACCACTCAGGAAGGACTCTGACCCTATAGGTTAACATGGGGAACCCAAGCATCAATAAACAATCCATGCAGGTCATACAAAGTCAGTACAAGTTTTCAAAAATAGTGCCACTGGCCCTGTAGCTCACCTGACCACTCAAGGGGAACGCCTTGAACAAATTCAGTTTCCTAATGGGTGGGAAGATACTTGTCAAGTTTCAGCTTCATTGGTCCAGTAGTTTTAGAGGAGCTTTAAAGGTTTCAGTGTAACTTAGAGGGGTCGTACAACGTTGAAGGTCAAAGCAAGGTCAAAATTCAAAATACGGAAAAAGTTGTATTAAATGTGATGCATCTTGCTACTTACTACCTACATAGCAAATTTCAGCTGAATATGTCCAATAATAGCTTTCAGATGGCCAATTATGTGATTTTCAATATGGCCGCTGTGGCAGCCATGTTTGAAATCGGATGGGAACGCCTTGAACAAAACTTAGTGTCCTCATAGGCAGGAAGGTACCTGTCAAATTTCACCTTCATTGGCCAAGTAGTTTCGGAGAAGATGATTTTGAAAGATTTCAATGCAACTCACAGGGGTTGTATAAAGTTGAAGGTGAAAGCAAGGTCAAAATTCGAAATACAGAAAAAGCCGTAAGTTATGTGATGTATCTTGCGACGTACTGACTACATAGCAAATTTCAGCTGAATATGTGCATAAATAGCTTTCAGATGGCCAATTATGTGATTTTCAATATGGCCGCCGTGGCGGCCATGTTTGAAATTGGATCGGAACGCCTTGAACAAATTTTGGTGTCCTCATGAGTAGGAAGGTACCTGTCAAGTTTCAGCTTCATAGGCCCAGTGGTTTCGGAGGAGAAGATGTTTATGGACGACGACAAACGACAGACAAACAGGCCATGACATAAGCTCATCTGACTTCGTCGTCAGGTGAGCTAAAAATGAGATCCAAAACACATCAGATTGCAACCAACTTATTCTGTGGTTTTTGAGGGCACACGTGCGCAATCAGTGGGACTAACGTGAACAATATTCCTTTTCTGCCACAAAACGCCTTGGCCACCAGCTTGATCCTGAAAAGCCTCAGAGGTTATTAAATGTACCTGGTAGGACACATCTTTGGCACATGCTCTAAACCTTTCCGAAAACGATCCCCTACCAATGCCAGGCCCAGCTGCCAAGAGCTTTGACAGGGCCCTGTTCCTGGCTGGCCAATGGTGTCTGGACCCTCATTCTAAGCTTGTTAGAACCCCATGGAAACACCTCCTCTTTTCCCTGTAGACTCATGAAAACCGTAACATACTGTGCTTCACAAATGGCCAAGAGAGGACTTGAAAAATGCATAAACTGCAATACCAATGCACGCAAGTGAAAACAACAGAATCATGCCACGCAAGGGTCCGGGTGGCTGATTATGGCACAGCTTGAGGTCTGCAGGGGACTCAAGGCAAATGTTCACTTCAGAGAGCTTCTTGACGCCTACAACTGCCAGGTATAACAGCAGCAGCTTTTTAAATCAGCCCATAAACTGAAGCTCTTAAACCCAGAAGAAGAACGGCACACACATCCAGAGACCGGTGCGAGAAAGAGAGAGAAGAGCAAAAACATCAGGGGAAGTACGCAGCTTTCTCCTCCTCTCAAACTCCTCTCTCGCACTCGATTGCGCGCGCGCGTGTGTGTGTGTGTGTGTGTGTGTGTGTGTGTGTGTGTGTGTGTGTGTGTGTCTGTCACAGGAGCTCACAGCGCTCCGTCCATCTGGTACCCAGCTGAGGCTATAGGGAGGGGGAGGCAGGATACAAATTATTCCCCCCTATCCCAAACCTGCAAGGAAGGAGTTCATTTTTCACTCAAACCCTCCAAAAACAGCACGAAAGCTCCCCCAGCCCCCAGCATCTTCAGGCCTTAATATCCAGCTGAGTGAGTGAGCGAGATTCAGAGACAGACACGCAGCGAAAAAATGATTGCTCCTCCACTTCCTGTTGCCGGTTTTTCTGATTGGCAGACGGAGGAGCGGTCTCCAGCTGAAATGGAAAAACCCGCCCATCCATCAGCCGCATTAAATCAAATTATGAAAAATAGAGGGACATACAGACGGAGGGAGGACAAGAGAAGAAGGTTAAGTATTAGAAGAGTAATGAAAGAAAACGGAGAACGGCTCCTCTTTTTTCCACAAGTTTCGCTTCCACAGAGCTTCCGGAAATGAGAGGCATCGGATAAGCCCCGTCGGATTCCCCACTAATTTCTCTTTCTCCGTCTCCCATCGTAAATATTTACAGTT
The DNA here is from genome assembly GCA_029721435.1 of Gymnothorax reevesii. Classification (NCBI taxonomy): domain Eukaryota; kingdom Metazoa; phylum Chordata; class Actinopteri; order Anguilliformes; family Muraenidae; genus Gymnothorax; species Gymnothorax reevesii. The sequence continues at coordinate 47,249,012 of CM056591.1, forward strand.
CGGTTTTCTTCCAGTTATATTTCGAGGCGCATTCAAACAGAGCTTAAATCCTCAACGTTTCTGGCAGTAAAAGATTTAAAACATCGCTCATTTTTTCCTGATTGTGTTATTCATTAACCACACTGCACATGCCAATTCCTGAACCTAATTAATCTATAAAATAAAAACTATGGAATTTGCTTGTCAAGACTTGGCAAAATACATGGAAACATTACCTCTACTCATCACAGAGGAATTTCATAGTAACATCAGCCAAGAGCTGCACTGTTTGCCCAGCAGTCCTCTCATATTATTTAGCCATTGTAATTTCACCATTTAAATTATTTATATACATTAACACTACTCTACTCCGCAGTAATTGTGGGTTGGTCTGGGAGACAAGAACGTTTTAGGTGCTGTACATGTAGAAATCCAATGCTGAAAAAGTTGGCACATCAAATGTAAACAAAATCGAAAAGGACTGATTTGAAGAATACATTCAGCCTCGGCAATATTGAATACAGTAGAAATCCCCATCATTAGTTACAATAACAAGTGAATTTAATTGATTATTGAAAACAGACAATGTGATGTCAGCAAGAGAGTCCAAAAAAACTGGCACAGTCAACGGTTTACCACCGCGTAACAGCACCATGTCAGTTAATCATACTCATTAAGCGTTTGGGCACTGAAGACACCTCTTGGCCAAGTCTAGCAAGCAACCCCCCCCATTCCACCATTATGCAGGTCTTCAGCTGCGTAATTTTACGGGTCCTTCACTGGCGTATGTTTCACTCCTAACTGTGCCATATACTTTCAATCACAAACAAGTCAGGACTGCAGGCGGGACAATCTAGCTCCAGCACACTCTGCTTATGCAATGCACTTGCATCATGTGCAGAATGCGGTTTGATGTTGAATAACTGAATAATACAGGGATGTCTCTGGAACAGAGGACATCAGGATGGCAGCAAATTTTGATGGAAAATTCATACAATCTTTCAGCATTAATGGTTGCGTCAATAAATATGAAAGTCACCTCCATTCTTTAGTCCAGAAAACACAGCGGCTGCTTAAAGTAACTTAAAGTTTTGACCCACAGGATCACAAAATAAACTTGTACTGAGCTACTATCCATCTCCGATGACGTTGAGCGGAGAGAATTTGGCGGCACTTTTGGACACTGATGATGCACGGCTTGAGCTTTGCATAGTAAAGCTTTAATTTGCATTTCTGGATGAAGCGATGAATGGTGCTGACTGACAAAGGTTTACCGAAGTATTTCGGAAACCATACAGTGACATCCATTACAGTTGCATGGCAGTGATGCTCCAGGCATCAGAGACGGAGATCAAATGCATTCATAAGTGGTTTTTGGCCTTGCTATTTACACAAGGACACTGCACCAGATTCCTTCCGTCATTTTATTGCATTACAAACTGCAGGGAGTGAAATGCTCAAAACCGTGACGAGTTGTCCTTGGGGAATGCAGTCCTCAAAGTAATGGATAATGACGTACGCATCTTTCAGCAAATTGGCAAGCCTCAGCTCATCTTTGGTCTTCAGGGACTAGGCCAAAGAGGACAATCATCTCACCAGTTAAAATTCACCTGTTTCACATTACCTAAATATTGTAACTCTTCACTTCGCTGCAAGTCCCAAGTTGCCTCGATGTCAACATTTTTAGAGCCTTTTGCAGTCAACAGACTTGAAGAAAGTAAACTAGAGCACTCGGCAACCGAGCACATGTATCCCTCGAAGGCCCCCCAGTTGGGCCCAGATGGTCCCAGAGTACCCAAAATCAATAGGTGTCGTGAACTTACCATAATACATGTCCCTGCAAAATTTGAAAAGAATCAGTGCACTTATGTGGGCTGTAGAGCGTTCATAAGAAAATCTCTGCGGACGCGTGACGAGGCCAAATCCATAGTATCCTTCGACCTTCGTTCGGGGGATACAATAATAGGTATTCATGTTAGAACATCAAATGTGTTTTTGCGGTATTCTCATGATAGTACAAGCTGAATGGACTTTTCAAATCACTCCTTTGATTGTATTAGTATTTTCTATAATGTATTAACATTTTCAAAATTCGGGTTGGAAATAAATTAATGGGAAAAAAGGGTCTTCAGTAACAAACTAGAAAGAGCATGAGATCCATGGCAGCAATGAAAAACCGCCTCCATATTTCATTCATGGTGGTTGACATAGGTTTTGTCAATCAATTAGACCACTGGGGCGTAGTGCGTCGTCCGGACACCATCGCGAGCCAGCGTGTCGGTATCAGATGGTATCGCTCCAGCCCGGACATCAAGTTAGACAGACCGGAGTCTGGCGACTTTGTGTGGAGAGGACAGGGGGGCTGAGATTTAAACAACAGTAATAAACAGTGCTTACGAAAGGCTTTTAGCAGCCCAATTAACCCCACCAATAACACTGAACAGAGCCGTCAGAGGAACAAGCCTCTCTCTCTGGACAATCCAAACATCCGCTGGGTGTATAAACACTCTCTCTTTCGCCATCACGCGCCTCAGCTCCCTCCCTCCCTCCCAGTCGGGCCCCGCTGAGCTACGGCAGACTGCCGCCTGAAGCTCTCAATCACCAGTGGCCGGAAGTTCACAGACACCTCGAACGCGGCCTTCCCCGAGGCTGGAGAGGTTCAGGGGTCAGGGGTCGTAGGAGGCGTCACAGAGGGGGGGGTCAAGGGAGAGCAGCCTGTTTTGACACCCCGCCACGCTCCAAGAGGGGGGCCGGACAGAGAGGGGCCAGGGGCTGCGAGCCCCATGGTTGCTGTCGCGTAATTTAAGTTCCCTTTCACAAAAAAACAAAAAAACTTCCCCCTTTAAATGTCATTGTAATTTGTTGTGCAGCAAAGGGCTGTTTCCAGTCAACAAACATAAAAACATCTAGTAGCATGTTAACTGCAGTTGAGCAATTCTTACACATTTTCAGTTTGTGTGGTCAAATGAGTCATTAACCCTTACTGCTTTAAATGCAATCATTGTTACTCGATGACATAAGATATCGAAATCAAAGCTGTTGAAAACCTATCATGTGGCGTCTTGTTCAAAAGAGCTCCCCTGCAGGAGCTCTTTTAAACAAGTCGCCACATAATAGGTTTTCAACGGCACTAGATAATTAAATTTATATATAGATTTATTTTTACATTTATTCCAGCACTCTAAGGGTTAATGATTACATTCCATTGACTGAATGTTGATAATTATTTTATACGGAAGAATTTTACACTCCGATTAAACCGTCAATCAATGTGTCAGCAGCAGTCACTCAACTCTCATCACAACCAACAGCCCCTCTCTATAGTGATGTCAGTGACAAGGGAGGCGTCTTATTTCTGAGCTCACGTTCCATGGCCCTGATTTCTGCTCTGTCCAAAACCAAAGCCAGGTCACTCCCCAAAACCTCCCACAGTCTGTCCATGGGGAAAATGTGCGACACGCCTGGCAGAGCCAGCGATCCTCAGACTGGGCCGAACCTCAGGGCAGCCTTTCCAGCCATCCTGACCATGTTGTGTCCAAGCTGGTGACTCAACCCTCCCAGCAGGTGATGCAAGCCGTCTCCTGAGCAGTATTTGTGACAAGTAAATGAGACAGGGGTGCTCACCCCAACCCAGGGCGCCGGGGGGGGGGGGGGGGGGGGGCTTGGACGGTCTAGACCACGGTGGTGGGTAGCAGGGCAGCCAAATTAGTGGGCTCTTTTAGATGTCAGTGTGAGGGGAATGAACTGAAACAGAGACTGATGCCAACCACTGCCAAAGGGACACAGAGGGCACTATATAGTGAATGTTTTATACCGAAAACAATATAGAGTTAGTGAGTTAGTGAACAAGTGCACATTTTGAATGCAGCCAGAGAGATGGGTGTGAGGAAGAGAGAGAGAGAGAGAGAGAGCGAGAGTGTGAGGCGCTTTACAGAAAAGATATCAGTCTCTGCTGACAGGCTAGGCTCGTAAAGAGCGGAGAGAAACCAGCCTTTCTCTGTGTGGTGTGGATTTGGCACAGCGGCTCCCGCCATTTTACGAGCTGCACATACGCTTTCAATAAGCCAAAGCAATTAACACACATCAGCCCTCAGTCAGACTAGCGTTTGTTTGAAAACACCCTTGGGTGTGTGTGTGTGTGAGAGTGTGTGTTTGCACTTAAGAGAGTGAGTTTGGGTGCTAGCACGGGTGCTTGTGAGTTCCCAAGAGTTGGAGAGTATGCACGTGTGAAGTGTGTGCATTTCAGTGCCCGAGTGTGTGTGTGTGTGTGTGTGTGTGTGCGCGTGAGAGAGAGAGCACGTGTCGGTGACCGATCAAGCGTGTGCGAGTGTGTGTAAGCTTGTATAATACACAGCGCCCCACTATCTGACACCGACCGGGGGGAGAGGCGTGCCATTTCTGTAGTGTTTACTAAGAGGGCTCTTGTGTTAGGGTGCGTCAGACGGCCCAAAGCAGCACTAGCGTCTGACAGGCTAAAGCTGTCGGCTCTCTGTTCTAACAGGCTCGGGGTCACGCATGGAGGCCTCCCATCCTAACCAGTCTCAACAGCCTCCAGACAACGCTCCGTAAACTCTGCTCCGCTGACACCTCGTTAAAAGGGGAACTCTTCCCGCTCTCTACTGAGCCCCGCCCCCTCCAAATCCTTCCCATCAGACCCCTGAGCTGAGGGGGTCACTGATAAAAGTACGGGTGAAGGGGAAAAGTGAAGTGACTGAATTTCCTGAGGTCAAAAGGGCAGCTGTTAAAGGTAAGCAACTCGAGGAAGACAAAGTTACTCATGTCGTGATAAAAACTGGCTGAGGAATGAGTGTAGATGCCATGAGACTGTTTGTTTTTTAGAACAGCGTAATCTCAGATTAATAGTGCCAGCTTCAAATTTAAGTCTAAAGCAGCAGCAGAGTATACCTGCTTACGTTTTATGACCTCAAAACCTAGAGGCTAACTTATGAGCTCAGAACCCAGAGCCCTCAAAATCATAACCTACAGCTCAGAACCCAGAGCCCTTGAGATCATAACCAAGAGCTCAGAACCCAGAGCCCTTGAGATCATAACCTGAAACTCGAAACCTGGAGCCACTGTGTTCATAACTTACAGCTCAAATCCCAGAGCTCTTGCAATCATAACCTGCAGCTCATAGTCCAGAATCTTCAAGATCATAATCGAGAATCCGAAAGCTCATAACCTAGAGCTCAGAACACAAAGCTCTCTAGGTCATAACCTGAAATTCGAAACATGTAGCCATCTAGTCCATAAACAAGAGCTCAAATCTCAGAGGGCTTGAGCTCATAAAATGGAGCTCAAAGCCCAGAATCCCAAAGCTCATAACCTGGAGCTCAAACAGCAGAGTCCTCAAGTCCGGGTGGAGGTGGAAGAGGAGACTGATGGGGAAGATCAAAGAGTGGGGAAGGGGATGGAGAGAGTGAGAGGATGGTAGGTTGGTGAGGTGGATGGAGGAGAAGAGAGCGATAGGAGGGACAGGTGTAGGGGAGAGAAAGAAAGTGATGGGGATGGAGGGGGAGCAGAGAGGTAGAAAGAGACTGAGATAGGGAGGAAGGCAGGTTGGGCGGAGGAGTGTGGTGACGCTCAGTTTTTCCGTCCTGTGAGCACTGTCTGGAGGCGCTGGAGTTCACCTCCCTGCAGGGTACCGCATCCAAGTATGAGCTCAGCGCACTGACAGGATCACAGCAAACCGTCTCCAGCCGGGTACGAAGCAGAGAACACCACGCCCAATCCGTACCGCCCACCAGGCCCCGCCTCTTCGCCATTGCCCACCCCCACCCCCATTACATTCCGCCCTCAGCCTTTTGTTTTTAAAGCTGCTTATCCAAATTAAAGGGGTAACGTAAACAAGAGCATGTCTGTGTGAATCCCTTGCCGTGAGAGACATGCGTCACTTTCCCTCTCTGTTACGCCGCCAGCACAAACAGACTCTGTGTACACTGAAGCTTCGCACTAACATACCTCTTCAAAAACGAGTCCAACTGGGCTCCCTTCAAGGCCGCTCTACAGGCCTCGAACCCGTGTTTACTTGGAGTGGATGCAATGCGGTCTCAGGCCCTTTGCGGTGTCTCACAGGGCAGGAGTGTGATACCAAACAAGCGATTCCCACCGAGGAGACACCCTCACAAGCACAGTCTCCTGCTAAACCACACTAGACGCATGTCGCTGTTCGGTTTAAGTGGGTCAGTCTGGCCAAAAATCGTATTAGTCTGCGAGTCCGATGAGGTGATGGCACATAACCCCGGCTTCTTTATACGTTTTTTGAATTATACCGATTGTTCCTGAGCTCCACTGCGTTTGTTTACCAGCAGTTTTCAGAACAGAATGTGAACAGCCCAACATCAAACATTAAGTTTGCACCTTCCATCCCTCCTTTTAAGTCAAAACTCAAAACTCGCCAGTTAAATCGGATTCTAGTTTAGTTTTTGAAATGTACAAAACCCAAAACCAGTGAAGATGGCACGTTGTGTAAATCATAAATAAAAACAGAATACAATGATTTGCAAATCTTTTTCAACATATATTCAATTGAATACACTGCAAAGACAAGTTACTTAATGTTCGAACAGGTAAACTTTGTAATTTTTTGCAAATATTAGCTCATTTGGAATTTGTTGCCTGCAACAAAAAAGCGGGCACAAGTGGCAAAAAAGACTGAGAGAGTTGAGGAATGCTCATCAAACACTTATTTGGAACATCCTACAGGTGAACGAGCTAATTGGGAACAGGTGGGTGCCATGATTGGGTATAAAAGCAGCTTCCCTGAAATGCTCAGTCATTCACAAACAAGGATGGGGCGAGAGTCACCACTTAGTGAACAAATGCGTGAGCTGATTGTTGAACAGTTTAAAAACAACATTCCTCAACGAGCTATTGCAACAAATTTAGGGATTTCATCATCTACGATCCGTAATATCGTCAAAAGGTTCAGAGAATCTGGAGAAATCACTGCACGTAAGCGACAAGGCCGAAAACCAACATTGAATGCCCGTGACCTTCGATTCCTCAGGCGGTACAGCATCAAAAACCGACATCAGTGTGTAAAGGACATCGCCACATGGGCTCAGGAACACTTCAGAAAACCACTGTCAGTAACTACAGTTCGTCGCTACATCTGCAAGTGCAAGTTAAAACTCTACAATGCAAAACGAAAGCCATTTATCAACAGCACCCAGGAAAGCCACCGGCTTCGCTGGGCCCAAGCTCATCTAAGATGGACTGATACAAAGTGGAAAAGTGTTTTGTGGTCTGACGAGTCCACATTTCAAATTGTTTTTGGAAACTGTGGACGTCGTGTCCTCTGGACCAAAGAGGAAAAGAACCATCCACACTGTAATAGGCGCAAAGTTCAAAAGCCAGCATCTGTGATGGTATGGGGGTGTATTAGGACCCAAGGCATGGGCAACTTACTCATATGTGAAGGCACCATTAATGCTGAAAGGTACATACAGGTTTTGGAGCAACATATGTTGCCATACAAGCAACGTCTTTTTAATGGACGCCCCCTGCTTATTTCAGCAAGGCAATGCTAAGCTACATTCTGCAAGTGTTACAACAGCATGGCTCCGTAGTATAAGAGTGCGGGGACTAGACTGGCCTGCCTGTAGTCCAGACCTGTCTCCCATTGAAAATGAGTGGCGCATTATGAAGCGTAAAATACGACAACGGAGACCCCAGACTGTTGAACAACTTAAGCTGAACATCAAGCAAGAATGGGAAAGAGTTACACCTGAAAAGCTTCAAAAATGGGTCTCCTCAGTTCCCAAACGTTTATTGAGTGTCGTTAAAAGGAAAGGCAATGTAACACAGTGGTAAAAAGGCCCCTGTGCCAACTTTTTTGCAATGTGTTGCTGCCTTTAAATTCTAAGTTAATGATTATTTGCAAAAAAAAAAAAAAGTTTCTCACTCTGAACATTAAACATCTTGTCTTTGCAGTGTATTCAATTGAATATAAGTTGAAAAGGATTTGCAAATCATTGTATTCTGTTTTTATCTACAATTTACATAACGTGCCAACTTCACTGGTTTTAGGTTTTGTATGACATTAATGCTTCTTTGGTCTTGTGTCTCTTGTGAGCATTTGTGTACATATATCCATTTGAAAATAATGCATACAGCACTTGGGTGCGACTATTTATTGTTTATTTATTTATTGTTAACGGTGCAAAATGAATAGAAAGCGTTCACTACATACCACTAATGGTTGGGACATCAGCATTCAATTTACATTCTATTCACATTCAGTAATTGAACAGTGATACTTTTGCTGTTATTTTTGTGTTTTAGCGGAGTCAATCTCCCGGCCAGAACCCAACTCAACAAGCATTTCAGGTTATGAAGGAGACTGAGGGCAGAAAGTCCCAAGAAATGGCAGAAATTGACTGCAGCTGCAGTACCCATCACCACTAGGGAACTTACTGAGTATTTGGTGATCGCAATGCACCACAGACTTCAAGCAGTCATTGAATGCAAAAGACATTAAACCAAATATCAAAACAAGCAACTTTATTATACATTCTGTTAAATGGCATATTTTATTTTTTTTTATCTGCTAGAAAATGGGGGGAGCAATGTACAGAAGGTGCCATCATTTCTTAACGGCTCATCTGATATTAATGAAAACACCCAGAAACTACATCTGATAATCTGTATTTTAATCTCATTGTCACGGCAACCTTTCAAACTCAAAAAAGAATACAAAGTAAAAATATAAAATAAGTCACCGTCTAATAAACGGTCATGCTCACGGTCTTGCTTTCTAATCCTACACCTCCGGCCAAATTTTCAAAATGCATTTTGAGCATTATATTTATTGTTTCCCGGAACAAGAGGCATAAAATTCAATACTAATTCAATATACTTGCAGTATAAAGTAAGTGATCTGGAAAAGTCTCCATTTGAATCAACTGGACCACTGTTCGCATTCCAGCACAATTATATCAAAAATAAGCCATTAAAAAAAAAACTTCCCAAAGAATCATGCACTCCAATCCCCAGCAGAGCCCCAGGAGCCAAGCCTTAGACAGGATTAGCAATTTCACTCCAAACACACCAAATAGTATAAACCAAGACTATTCGTCATCAGGGTATGCTACAAGCACAAACACAAAAGTATGTGGTATAGTTGAAGCTCGTCTGGATTTTTTATTGATCTTTAAATAAACCTTTCACAAAGGGTGACTGGCTCCCTTCCTGCTGTATTGTTGCTAGCTGATTAGCATTAGCGACAGAGGAGGGTGATTTGTGACTCCAGGCAGGAGAGGGCGGGTTTAGCCACTGGCGGAGCTGCTGAGCGCCGTGTCGAAACCTGCCGACTGTGAACGTTGAGATTGAGTGTGATAGAGAGAAGAGATATGCAGACCTCTCTCTCTCTCTTTCCATCGCTCTCTCTTGCTCTCTGCTAATTTCCTCTATCCACCTGCCCTACAACACACTTTCCATCAAACCGTTACACTTGTATAATGAAAGACAATGATGGTTATTAGTGTCACTTCAGAACTAACTAAGCGCAGAGCTGACTATAAACTAAGAGAAGGAAGGAGGAAGCGGAGTTGATGTTACGGAAGAAGCAGAGGGTCAGGAGAACGTCTGCTGTCATTAGCATCGCTCTCACATAAACACTGGCGCAGTAAGAGAGATCGGGCTCCAAGTGAAAACGCTCACAGCTGATAAATCTGCGCGTGAAACGTAGCGGTCAGCTGCAGCGCCATTATTCAAACAGGAAGATCAATTAGCGCCGGGCTCGTGACCGGCCGACGCGCTCCAGGTCCGTTTGGATCGGATCCAGGGCTTCGGCACATTTTACATGACGGGAGTTCTCAACGAGTCATTAGGCCTCCCGAACAAAGTTATTTTTACGGAGAGTTTCCCAGTCTTATCCCGCACCTTCCCAACCCCGATCTGAGTGGCAGGCTTTTTAATTATTGACCTGCTGCGGGAGATAAACCGAACGGAAGAATTTGTCTCCTGCTAATGATCACTCAGTAGTCCACCAGCTGGGCTTAACTGTAACAGTAGCAATATATGTTCTGTTAAGAGTGGGGTCTCTCCAGTAATCTGCTCCTGTACTGCCAAGATTAGGACTGGACCAGTGGGTGGTGCATACAGTGTTTGTGTTGGGCCGCCCAATCAATGTCATAGCAGTTCCACGCAGGGTTAGTGTACAGTAGTTAATATAGAGCCAGTGTTGGGCAGCCCACACAGTGTTAATGTAGGGCTATGCAGGCAGAGTGAGTGTAGGGTGGTTAGTACAGTGTTACTGAGGGGTGGTCAATACAGTGTTTACGCAGGGAGGTCATACAGTTCATACAGAGTGGTTAATAAAGAGTTTGTGTCGAGATGTCCATGCAGCATTAAGGTAGGGTGGTCAATGCACAGTTATTCCAATAAATATCAACTAAAATATGAACCCCCGTTACGAATTGAAACCATTTTGATACATAATGCCCCGGTATTCAGGGTTCAGCAGTAAATGGACAAACTAACATGATCATAAATAAATCAATGTTCCATATAGTGCCAGTGTAGGATGGCTGTAGTGGGAAAAATCTGTACTTTGTGGGTTACAGGACTTTTCGTCCCTGGATTTTTTTATACCCAGACTTTTTGTCCGCCAATTTTTCTTCCTCGGACTTTTTGTCGCCTAGGAATTTTCGTCCTCTGCTGATGAAGAAACATGCCACCATTGTTGACAGGATTTGTGTTAGGGTTAGGGTTATAATGCAGGAAGAGGGCAAAACATTATTGGGGATGAACAATCCAGGGACGAAAAATTCGACAATGAAAAGTTCGGGGACAAACAGTCCTCGAGCCTACTGTGAGGGACAGGACGGCTCTACAGGGCGTTACCTGCGTCAGGGTCCTGGTTGAAGCGGGAGTAGGTGGAGCTCTCTAGGCGGGGCAGACACTGCTCGATGGGGACCCAAACGTACGTCTCCGGGCAGAGGAGGTCCGCGGGCCGGTACTGACCCTGAGAGGGAACAGGAACACCACACTCATTATTGCTTTGTTTCAGCATCGTCACATGTAGCCTGATGGGAGAGTTAGAGGCACATTTCACTGCACGTGTGCTGAGAGTCATTCAAACACACTGGTTAAAAAAGCAAATCATTTGAACTCTAAAAAGAAAGTGGAAAGTGTCTACAAAAGGCCAACCAGAAATGTCCGTCATCGTCATTCAAACTGCAGGCTTTTACAACGGGCAAAAATAAACTGTAACCAATCAGTGTGTGCGTTCGTGTATATATTTCTTTTACTATACTTGGGACAAAAAGACACTTTGTAAGGACAAGAGGAACCCAAGACTACAGTGAAGACAGGGAAAAACAGCACCATGGGGACATTTTTATGGGGGTCCATAAGTAAAGGGCTTAATTCCAGGCCAAGGGCTAGGTTTAGGTTTAGGTTTATGTTTACAATTAGGTTTATGAATAGCCCGAGGACTAGTTTCAAGGTAAGGTTTTAGAACGAGGCTCTAGGTTAAGGTTAAATGTTAAATTAAGGTTAAAAATTGGGTCATTTATGGGGTTAGGGTTAAGATTAGAGTTAGGGAAAGGATTAAGTCAATGATTAATACTAGGATTTGTGGTGATGGATAAATCTAAGACTTTGAAATTAAAATCAATTTTGTGTCCCTAACAATAAATAGAACCAAAGCTCTGTGTGTGTGTGTATGTGTGTGTGTGTGCGTGTGTGTGTGTATTTGTGCATTGACACAGGCGCATCACGGAGAGAAATAAAGAGATAAAAACTGGCAGATGGTACATCTTCATGCTGGTCAGAAATCTGGTTTTACTCAAGCGCTAAACAAACACACTGCATGAGATTACTCTGTAAACAACACGACACTCCTGCATCCTATCAAACACACAGGCGGCACACACACATGACACACACACACCACCAGCAGAAGAATCACTGTGCGTGCACATTTGTGTATTCATGCCCAGTTCCTCCATGAGTGGCCAAGGTCTCCATGAACTAACGCCTTACAGCCTGACTCAGAAATGTTATAAAACAAACAGATAAATGTGTTTATGCCGCAGGATGGACACTAGCGAGAATGAAAATCATTCCCAACTAGTAACACAAGAGAGAAAATAAAAAAAAATGGGCAAGGCACAGTTTTCACTGCAGCAACCAACCACTGCACAGAGCAATGGCACAAACAACTGGACCGATCGCATCATCACATTTATCCTACCCCACACACGCGCGCGCGCACACACACACACACACAGACACACACACACTCACGTGTGGGCCGAGGGCCAAAGGGCTAACTGGGTGGAAAGGCCCGCATTCTCTAATACAAATAACACTGTGAAAACACTGCATTTTCGGGCTGAAAGCACCAGCGTAGCTCGTCTGTCAGTGGACAGCACTAAAAAATATGTGCGGGTCTTTTCACCAGCATCGAGCTCAGTGTGGACGGAGGCCTCTTTCTCCACACAGGAGTGGGGTGTGAGGAGTTCCCATCCGCCCGTCCTGAAAGACGTGCTCCTCTACCGTGGCGCCCGAGGAGGCCCGAGTCGTCACTATCGAACCGTCAGTGATGTGGAATGTGGCGAAACCACAGGGATGACATATCGCTTGTTTACACTTTTTTTTTTTTACCGCACCGAAGCCTCCGCAGAGAGAGAGCGAGAGACCTGTACAGAAAGTGAGGCTTTAAAACTGACACACAGATAAAACTGAAGAGAAGTCCTAACACAGAGAAACATACACTGTCTCTAATACTGAGTGAGAGAGGGGAAGATGGATAGAAGGTGAAAGGGTTTCAGAGTGAGACCCGATAAATCAACCAAAGAAAGGTAAAATACGTCCACTTCTGACTTTACATCATGCCTGAATATGCGGAGCCCCCCCCCTCTCTCGCTCTCTCGCCTTCATCGCCTCTGATGTTAACCCATCATGGAAAATCTTCCCGCTTCAATAGAAATGGGTGGTTTGAGCGCACAGGAGTGAATGAGCGTGTGAGAGGAGATGGTGAACTAGATAGTCCGGTTGCAGCGACTGCATGGGTGTAGCCCCCGAAAGTCCGCTTCTCCCCTTTTTAGCGCGTTATTCGGCCAATGCTGCCGCCATGGCAACCAAAATCGATAGGTGTCATAAGTGAAGCGTAACACGTGTCCATACCAATTATGAAAGCAATTGGTCAAAAATTGCAGCCTGTAGAGCGTCCACAAGCAAGTGTCTACAGACGCGGACATGGCGGCGGAGACGACACGTGTGAATCCATGGTAGCCGCCCGACTTCATCTGGGGGCTACAATGAGCGTATAATAGATGCAGAGAGAGTGAAAATGACAGACGATTGAAATGAACAATCCAACCACCGGGTAAACACACCAGTGACCAACAGGCCCTCACGGAGGGCAGAGAGGGACAGCTGAGGGAGACAGAGAGAGAGAGGAAAGTCAAGTGTTTTTTTTCCCCAAACAAGGGAGAGTGAGAGAACAAATTGAGCATAAGATTCAGTCCATCAGTTTTAAACACACTCTTTGCCTGATTTGCTAAGATCATTAGCATCTGCAAAACCTTCAGCACAAGTAAAACCAATAATAACATGACCAGTCACTGACCATGAAATTGGTTTAGCAAAGGCTAAAGATCTGAGCAAATCGGGCCTTCAGTCATGAACGTCAGCAGACGTTAGCAGACCATCTTCATCAACATGTGGATGTACAAACAAACATAAAACGAAACAGGCGAATGATAAACCCACATGTGCATTTACTTCAGTGGACTTACAAATACACTCAAATATGCACGCAACCATGCGCACGCACACACACACACACACACACACACATACGCGCACACACACACACTCCCCTGTAAAATATAGAGTGAAAGACTCAAACGAGTGGTGTAGGTTTTCACAAGAATTCCAAGCCTGCAGCCAACCTCACAGTATACATGTCTGATTAATTGCTTTAAAAATGAATCACAGGTAAGAGCTGCACTAACTGTGGGAGTGTGTATATGTGTGTGTCTGTGTCGATGGGTGCGAGTGTGTGTGTGTGTGTGTGTGTGTGTGTGTGCGCGCTCTTGTACTTGCAACAAAGTGAGACCCAGAAAAAGTTTGTTTTCTCCTACAAAGTGGGGACATTATTGGGAAGTGAGGACATTTTAGTGCGTCCCCACAACTCCAAAGGCAAATTGTGACTTAAGGGCAAGTTAAGGGTTCGGTGAGAATTAGGGATAGGTAAAGGTTAAGGGTTCGGTGAGAATTAGGGATAGGTAAAGGTTAAGGGTTCTGTTAGAATTAGGGATAGGTAAAGATTAAGGGTTCGGTTAGAATTAGGGATAGGGTAAAGGTTAAGTTAAAGGTTCAGGTGAGTTGTGCGTTGCTTATTGTTAAGATTAGGGAAAGGCTGTAGAGAGACACAAAGACTGAACGGAAGTAAATGTAATGTCCTCACAAAGATAGAAGTACGAGGATGTGTGTGTGTGTGTGTGCGCGCGCGTGTGTGTTTGTGAGTGTTCGTGCATGCGTGAGAGAGAAGGAAAAATGCAAAAGGTTCACACAGTGCTGCCAAAAAGTATTTGCACCCTTCCACAGTTTTTGCTTACGTCATATTTAAATGCTCAACACCAAACTAATTTTAATATGAGACAATGTGAGGACCCCAGTTATCATTGTCTAATATTAAATTCAGTCGGATGAACTGACTCGTTCGCGCGAGAAAAATATGAAAAAAGAAATTGGGAAGTGGGCAAATACTTTTTCACAGCCCTGTACATGTCCCTGTAGTTTCTCAGTCTTCTCTATTTTTAAACCCATGGAAAACATTGCGCCACCTATACAGCTCAGTATAGAATGGCAAAATAACATTTATTTCTGGACAGCCAACAGCCCGAGATGCTGTGTGACTGCGGGCAGCTCCTGACTCAGCCCAGGACCAGTCAAAGAGCAGTGAAACAATAAACACCTTCAACTACCCACAATCCTGTCTGCTAACGGCACCCCTACCATGGAGTAAACTCAAAGTTACACAGTGTGGACAGACACACACACACCCACACACACACTCACGCACGTACATACACACACAGAACTATCAAAGTCAAATGACACCCCTGAACAGCCTTTAAAGTACATTCTGAGATTTATTCAAACAGCTAGTGTTTAAACAGACGCTCTCCAAAGCTTTTTCATTCTAACATATCAAATAAATACAGTGGGGGGGGGGGCGGTGCTGCACCCTCCAGCCCTCCACACCACCCCCACACACCCCTAACCCTGTCCCAAGGGCGAGCTCTGTGCTAGGGGCTGGATGGATGACAGGTTAATGACGGCGAAATATTTTTAGAGGATCGGCTTTCAGCGGGCAGCGACCGAGGCCGGGGTTTACAGGCCTTAGTCCCCCAGACACCTTTATCTATTTATCTATCCAGGTATTTATTAGTGGAGTCTGCAGAGGTGGGTTAACGGTTACCATGGCAGCATGCATACCTTTGCTGACCTGCCGTTTGTCCTGCTCACTCGATGACACCACGGCTTGTCTTTATAAACCATAATGAATAAGCAGTAAGACTGCATAATTCATCACAAAATAATTGAAACCACAATGTGTGTGCAGGACTAGGAAAAGGGGTCATATTGGACTTTTTTCCATTCCGAGATTAAAGGGGTATCTCAGTGATACGCCAGTGATAGTTATATCCCAGCACCACTGTACTGTCAATTTACAGAACTTTGCTGAGCACAAATTCACCCAATTTTTTCCGCAAAATGAAAAACTTGGATCACTCTTTGATTTTGTAGGAAAATGGCAATTATCTTAAAATGACCCAAGTGACCCATTTTCCTAGTCCTATACACATATGACTGAGTGCAATACCCAACAAGTATTTGCCACTAACGTGCCTTTGTCCCCCGCCACAAAATGTGAAATCGTGTGACCTTGAGAGTGACGCTAAGGTCACCAAAATCGACTGGCGCCGGGGTATCACCCAAATACATGTTGACATCAAATTTGAAGAAAATCCGTCAATTCGTTCTTGAGATATCTCGCTGACAAGGATTCGGGACCTACGGATGGACGGACGTACGATCGTGAATACTATGTTCCGCGTGGCGGGGGACAGATAGCAAGAGCTGCAGTTATTTTGTAAAGGTAAAATGTGTCGCAAAACACTGTTTAAATGAAATTTCCTAGACAGGCAGAGATGCTGCATGTTTGTTTGGCAGGGACCAGGAGAAATGCCATCATGATTTGACTAGTTTTTCAATTAAAAATGAAAATTGTGATGCAAAATTTAATTGTCCATAATAATCGTGAAACATATCGCTACTGTGATATGCCAGAATTATCGCGATATCACTTTTTGGCCATATTTTGCAGCCCTAGTCAGCAGCCAGCTGCTTACAGGGTCTTTTTCACACAGAGAGCTCCAGAATCTCTGCAGGAGGAAAAACAAAATGGCTGCTAATAGCAGGTCAAAGGCCTGGGCTGCTGGGCTCTGGATCTCCTCATTCAGACACGGTTTCCAAACTTCACCTTCACCCCTTGACCCCTCCGCCGCGCACTTTCACACCGGCTCCGCCTCCCCCGACCTGAACTTTAACCCTCAACCCCTATCCTGTCGACAGGTCTGCGCAGGCATCTGGCGCTGACTGGGTCGGCCTGGTGGATGGAGGGTGATGGGGGGGGTGGGGGGGCAAATAAATAAAAATAGAAAGTCGCTACTCCGTGGAAATTGGCTCGGGAGGCGGCTCGCATCGAGAGCAACCAAAGCAAGCGTTACAGTCATGAAAGGCTTTGAGTTTATAGTATAAATGTGAGAGAATTAGAGTGGAGGCAGGCTGGCGTTGTGCGAACCACAACAATTGCTTATTAGCGCTAACGAGAAATACTGCTATCGCTGAAGAGGGAGAAAGAGAAGGAGGGAGAGGGGGAGAGAGGGAGGGAGCTGAGAGAGGGAGGGAGCGTGAAGTTAAGATTGAGAGGGGAAAGATTGAGAAAATGGGGAAGAAAAGTGAAAGGGTGAGAGACTGGGGGAAAAAGATTGGATGTAAATCAATTACACACAAAAAAAATAATGGAGAAGTTTCATTAAAAAGAGTTATGCTTCCCTCAATCTACAGAGTGAGGAAAAAAAGGAATAAACAAGGTTTGCCCAGAAAGACACACAGAGCAATTGTTTATCTTTGTTCTTTAAATCATTCCTTTCATTCGACCCCCGCCCGCGTGGTTCTTTCATCTGTCCTCACGGCGGCTCTCTCCATCATGGTGGTTTCTTTGCAGCGTCACTATAGGAGGAAATGGAGGCAGAAGAATGGCCTCTTTCTGTGGCTTTGGCTGTTTACGTGATTTAGAACGTGCCAGGAAACCTCGGCTGTACGTGGCGCTTGCCGACTCTTTGGGTTTGGGGTCTGTGAGCCATTTCCCCTCCGCTGTTCAAAGCAGTTCACTTTTCTGTCCGCGGCGATGCCAACTACTCCTCAGCTCGAAACAATGCTCGATAACTTTTCCGCTCTAGACCGCGCCAGCCATCTACTGTGCTCCAGACTATGCTCATCATCTCAGCTTTGTGGTGAAAGAGCTCTAGACCATCTCTAATGCTCTACACTGTTCAGGACCGTCACTCTCAATGTGCTTCAAGAGCAAGTCACATCAAAGCTCAAAGTGTAGCCAAGGCCTTGTTAACCCTGCTTCCGACACGAGAGCAAAATGTTCTTCTTCAGAATTGGCTTAGGTCAGTCTGTCCAGCAGGGAAACCTATTCTACATGCTCTAAAGAAGACTGATTCCCTTAGCAATACTGCATAAGTCCCAACACTGAGCTCCACTCTCTGGAGCCTGCACAGGTAAGAGAATCCCCCAGGGGGCGCTGTAGAGGAGAAGTTATGGTCCAGGGGGCGCAATAGAGGAGAGATTATGTTCCAGAGGGAGCTGTAGAGGAGAGGTTACGTTCTAGGTGAAGCTGCAGAGAAGAGGCTATGTTCCAGGGGTGCGATGGAGGAGAGGCTACGTTCCAGGAGGTCATGTCTAGACCACGTCATGTTCCAGCTCTACAAGTGAGGTTATGTTCCTGGTGGAGCTGTAGAAAAGAGGTTATGTTCCAGGGGGCGCTGTATAGAACTTATGTTCCAGAGGGCCCTGTATAGGAAAGGTTATGTTCCAGGGGGCGCTGAAGAGGTGAGGTTATGTTTCAGGTGGAACTGTAGAGGAGAGATTATGTTCCAGGAGGCGATGTTTAGACCAGGTCATGTTCCAGGGAGCGCTGTATAGAACTGGTTATGTTCCAGTGGGCCCTGTATAGGAAAGGTTATGTTCCAGAGGGGCGCTGTAGAGGTGAGGTAATGTTCCAAGTGGAGCTGCAAAGGAGATGTCATGTTCCAGGAGGTGCTGTAGAGGTGAGGTTATGTTCCAATTGGAGCTGTATAGGGAAGATTTGGGGAGAAGTTCCTGCAGGTACACTGCCAAGTCCTTCATTCAACTGATGACATATCAGAGATTCAGGTCATGGTACTGTAATACATACGGTGAGCATTCCCATACACACACACACACACACGCGCACACACGCACGCACGCACACACACGCGCACAAAGCACACACAAAAATGCATCATATACACAAATACAAACCTCAAGAACACATTAAAAATGCACACTCATGATTACACACCCCCTAACATGCACATACTTACATGCATGCGCGCGCGCGCACACACACGCACGCACGCACGCACACACACACATATATATATATATATATACGAAAACACATCAATGACACCAAGAACCCTAAACCGCGCGCGCACACACACACATATATATATCCGCACACAAAAACACATTATTGACACACACACACACACACACACACACACACACACACACACACACACACACACACACACACACACACACACACACACACACACACACACACACACACACACACACACACACACACACACACACACACACACATACACATACACACACACAGTGTGAGAAAGCAGGGTGTGCCAGGTCCTAAAGACCGCCCTCCATGCTGACATGTCTGTACCTGCTGCAGAATACCTGGGGCTTTACACAAGTAAGAGTGAGAGGGAGGAGAGAACCACAGCTGCCTGTACATCACCCCTGCCTCTCAGCCTGACTCCACGCTCTAACACTCTAACACTGCACTGACCTCCACAGAACAACAACAGCCTCAAGTATCAGTGTTTAAATTTGAAAAACAAGTCCTCAAAAAAGTCCATGACAAGAAAGAAAACTGAAAAAAAAACTAAAGAAGAAGATGGAATTTTAAGAGAGAGGCTGATACAAAAAATTTGGTGGAAGAACAATAATGACACAAAAAAATCCCAATAAGTGATTGCTTTCACTGCGATCACTCAATAAAAATAAAAGAGGGAGATAAAAACAGGGGGAGGAGGGGGTGGGGAGGGAGGGAGGTGTCGGGGAGAGCAGCGTCTCTCACGGTGCCGGTACCCCTGCGGGCGTAAATCACACCATTATGAGTCCGTCAGGCTGAGAAAACAAACCGCTGGATCGCGCTTCGCGTCCCCACAAAAATGCCCCCCCCCCCCCCCCCCGCCCCCGTCCCGCACGGCCTGCGGCTCAGCCGAGGTGATGGATGGGGTGAGGACTGCATGAGCGCGGCGGCGGACGAGGGGAGACTAGGGAGGGAGGTGGAAAATTGGGGGATTATTGTGCTGATCGAGTCTGAGTCTGTAGGAATGTGTCCCGAACCAGGCATCCCTCCGTCCAGCACAGTCTGCAGCATTCTAGAAAATTCTGGAAGGGTTCCTTCAACATTCAACTGATTTAATAAGAATGATACAGTTACTTGGCCATATGAGCCTTCTGCGTTGAGCACACGAAAACACACACACACACACACACACACACACACACACACAAGTGGAATGGAGCAGATATGATTAAGCTTTTGCTTTGCTTCTGATCTTGAACATTAAGTAAATACAGGAATAACACTCACTCACCTCACTCACTCACTCACTCACTCACTCACTCACTCACCCAACTCCATCGTCACTCACACATTCATTCCCCTCTCTTGCTCTCACTCCTCACTCACTCATTTGCAAAAACTTTAATGGTTTCTGGTGCTCCAGCTCTGACATTCTTTCACAGATGAAACAATAACACTAAGGCTGAGAAAATGGCTTATATAACCCTCCAACTGATTTAGCCGCTGGCACGTGTCTGCACTGTGTGTGTGTGTGTGTGTGTGTGTGTGTGTGTGCAAAAGTGCGCCATGTATGTTCATGGGTGTGAGAGGGGAATCACAGGATAAAACGATCAATCATAAAGAGCGGGACAGCAAAACTTGCAGGGCGAACAATTCAGTCTTCACTGAGGGGTAGCGGGAAATGTCAAATGAGAGACCAATGCGCCCCCCTCCCTCCGTCTGAACATGGGCCATTACCCCCACACATCCCCAACACCAAACAACACCCAGCCCTGCATGCCAACTCTGCCCAAAGAATCCAGGCTTGTACTCAGAGACATCACACTGCGACGCCGAGGCCCGCCAACTCGACAAGAACTTTTAACGCCTCAGAAAAATAATAACAGTAAAAGTGGAGCCGGGGAAACATTTCAGCCTCTCAGTCTGTACCATAAAACTGCAGGCAGTAAAAGAGCGGAGATGAACAAACAGAGAGAGCGCCCTCTGTGCAGCGTGTTCAAGTCAGGGGCCAGAAACACCGGAGAGGAATGCAGAGAAGGAGACACAAATAGAGAGAGACATACACCCATTTTAAGAGGCTGTGCAGAAATGCAGTTGGACAATTTGAACATAATGTCTCCCTGGTGGGAAGGTTCTGAAGCAACCAGGTAGGAGCATCAGAAGTGGACCTGAATAACTGAACAACCAAGGTAGAGAAGCAGAGCTGAGGCTGGGCAGCAGTGAGACTGTAACATGTCCTATTCCAATTAATCCATGTCTAATTAGATGAACAGGTAAGGCAAAGCAGCGGCCAGCCCAATTAATGAGGCGTAGTAACACCAGGCCCGATTAATCGAATAGGTAAGGCAGAGCAGCAGCGGGCCTGACTAATCGGATGAGTGAGGCCTAGCAGCAGCAAGCCCAATTAATCGGATGAGTGAGGTAGGGCATCAGCAGGCCCGATTAATCAGATGGGTGAGCCTGAGCAGCTGCGGGACTGATTAATCGAATCAGTCAGGCTGGGCAGCAGACCCAATTAATCAAATGAGAGAGGCAGGGCAGCAGCAGGCCCAATTATTTGGAGAGACGGGGGAGCAGCAAGGCTCTGTTTATCTTGCAAACCCACATGACGATAGGTTAAGCACTCCAGTAGACTCAAGAATTTAAAGATTCACACAATGCATAATAAATCTTATGGCTATGGGATATCCCGCCGTTCTCTGGCAAGCAGAGCCGACCGCTGTCCCAGAGTCCTTCCGGCTGTGGGGGTAATCACTGCCAATGAGTCTGTGCACACAACCGAGGATATCGTGTATAATCTACGGGGCGCAATATGACTGTTTTAAACTTCAGATGCGGCACTTATGGGAACAGTGCAAATCTGATTGGTGAAGGAATTTATTTATCACGAAAGCTGCAGGTTCTGCTTCAGAATGGCAGCTGTTACCATTTTATAACGTCTGGACTGGGAACTTCTCCAGAAGACTCAAAGACATCAATAACCGAAAGGTGGAAATCGTCAGGAAGCTGAGATGCAGCAATTAATGAATGTAACCAGCACAGTACCCCACTGCAGGGAATAGAATTGAACAGGTAACGACACAACCTTCAAGAGTAAAAGCACATTCACAACAGACTTTCTCAAAGAGAAAAATCACACCCTTCTGCAGCTAAAACGTTTCAGCAGTTCCCTTATCGAACACAAGAGGTCCCTGTCCTTTACCCTTCGAAGAAAGCATTGTAGCATTATAGACAGTGCATAATCTCATGTCATGTCCATCATCTTGCTCTGTACTATAGCTCCAGATTCTGTGATAGAGGTAGACCTCAACTTCACGCCACGCCTCGGTGAATCATCTCCTACTGTTTTGACATTGCTGGAGGGCGAGAGAGAGATTTATCCCACCACAGGATGTTATTTATGAGTACGACCAGCAGACACACAGTCAGACTGGACAGAGAGGGGTCTTTGGGTCTCTACAGCCAGGATGCGCTGAGCTAACTTTGGGCCATCACTGACTAAATTTCTCTCTTATGACACAAGTACCCATGATCAAATGCACTGTTCCTGGCCAAGTCAGAACCTTCTAAAACAACAGGGTCTGAAGGGCGCCAATGTTTGGTGAGCCTCAGAATTCACACAGTCTCTCATTAAGGGTGGTTGATGCATGGAGTCTTGCACGGGCAGGTCAAATCGGGACGCCTCATCCCTATTAACGCCTTTCACTTTCAAATGCCAGGCAAGGGATTCCATTCAAAGGTGCAGAAATGGCAAAGGAGAAAATTTTACCAGCGCATCTGAGACGACCAAAAACAAACTGTAACAAGCATGACGTACTCAGATTTCCTCGAGACAAAACAGACTGGAGGGTTCTGACAGCCTGACAGCAGGACAGGAAGTATAAAAAGGCACATTCACATAGTAAGGTGTATCCCCATAAAATTCTGTTGAGAAATATTGAGAAATTTAGGAGTTCGGGCCAGGAAAAGAACAGATTGGCTGATACCTGGTCTGGAGACAAAAACCAGTGGACGGACAAACGGATGGGCTGGACGACTGCTGGAAGTATGAAAAAGCACATCGACGAAATAAGATGTTTCCAAATGAAATTTTGTGGAGAAATATGCATGATTTAGGATTTCTGGCCCAGAAAAAAGAGGCGTGGCTGACGGACGGACGGACGAACGGACACGCGGAAGGACAGCACTCATTCCTATATCCTCATCCAATTTGTACGGAACAAAATAAAATAAAATAAAATCCATAAATTGCAATGGTCATCCTTTGGGACTAAATTATAACCACTTCAGCTCTGGTGTTAATGAAGATAGGAGGGGCCCCCAGCTGACAGGACCGAGGCAGTGAACAGAGGGACAACATGCGGGGCCAAAGGAGGGAGGGGGTAAGGGCTAACAGGCTTTTGTGTTCAGAGCAGTGGTACCCTCTCTAATCCAGACAGGGCTGGTGTGGGCACAGGCTTTCATTCCAACCGAGCAGTCATACAACGGACTCCAAAAATCAAACCATGAAGTCTATGCTAATGACCTAGTTTAGCAGAATCAGGTGTATAACCATTTGGTTGGAATGAAAGCCTGTGCCCACATCGGCCCATTGTGGTTAAGAGTGAGCACCTCTGGTTTAATGGGACACTACATGCTAGCCAAGTGATGACAATAAATAGAAGTCAACAGTCAAGGCGCTAGCTAGCCCTTTCACCCTTGGTCCATTGACTTCTATTCATTGTCATCACAAGGTTTGCATGTAGCATGGAATGTCCCTTGAAAGGCAGAGCTGTTTACATAAGTCTGCTGCAGTACAGACAACACAATGGCAAGCTAATGCTAACTCTGTGCAGCTCAGCGCAAGGAAACGTAATGGCTGCCATTTCCAAACACTGCAACAGGAGTCAGTCTGAGCCAAGGCTTCAAAGTCAAAAGTGCAGGCTACTGCCCGCCCTCGATAACAGGCAATGAGAACTGCTATAATTGTTCCATAACGCTTCAGTGTCCGGGTGTACGAAACAGTCACAGAACTTGCAGGATCGACGAAAAGGCTCAAAGGCTACTCCGACGCACTTTGTGGGCGAACAGTATTCCACAATACCCAGTTCAAACAGGTTCAGAGTAGCAAACTTCCCTGCAGGACATAGGAATGAGCTAAATTTTTCCAAAGATGACAAGTGCGTGTGGGAATACTTATAAATTTTATGAGATAGTACACAGTGTCTGGAAGTGGCAGTCAGAAAACAAATTAGCTCAGCGAGCCACGACTCCGTGGGAAGAATGACGCCATGATAAAGAAGAAATCATGGGAAGAAATCGAGGCCAGCCTCCAGCATTAATTGTGTAATTAGCAATCGTTCGAGAAAGCGGCAGCGGGATGTGAAGTGTGTGAGAGTGTGTGCGGTTTCTCTGCTTGTCTGGGTGGGAACTGGGTGACCTTCTCACCCCCTCCAAACTCCCTCGGGGCAAATTCCAGGTAGGGATTCACACCCCTCAGCTCAGCTCCAGCCCCACTGTGGCACAAGGACGGGGCAAATACCGGCTACTGAGAGGCAAGTTGCCCCGGCAACCAGGGGCAGAATCCTAACAACTGAGTGCTCAATATTCCAGGCGCATTGGACCTACAGACACCAAAACACACACAGCAAACGGACAGACTATTTCCCGTCTCGTAGACACACACACACACACACACACACACACACACACATAGTGTTTGCCTCTGAGACATACACACATAAAACAGGCAGACACTTTCCAATTTCTTAGAGAGACACGCCTCACAAACCCCTAGACGAACACGACCATCTGCACAGGTTGGTATCTATTAAAAACACCATGCAAACACGGCACATGGACAGGCAAGTAAGCCTCTCGGATACAGACTAGCGCACACACACGCACACACACACACACACACACACACACACACACACACACACACACACACACACACACACACACACGCACACACACACACACACACACACACACACACACACAAAAATAGTCTGCGAGATTCTGCACCCCGCTCTCAGACATGAATACGCAGCAGGAGCAGGTCATCGGAGGCACTCAGAGAGGACAAAGACAATAGGACAGAGAATGAGAGCGAATGGAGGACTGAATGAATAAATGAATGAATGGAACACTTGGCTAAAGCGGGAGGGATGCTGTCAAGTACCTACCACCCCCCCCCCCCTCAGACGCACCGTTCTCCAACATCCTCATATGAGCCACATATTTCCCGATTAATGACTTGGCTTCACTCGCACACTGCAGATGGAGCGATGCAACTGCATGAATGTGCATGTGTTTCTCAGTGTTATGGGGGGGCAGTGAGTGCATGCGCCAGTGAGTGCATTTCTCAGTGTTGGAGAGGAGAGTAAGTGCATGCATTTATCATTAATTAATGTACCTGTATATGCGTGCAAGAAGATATATCTCCCAATTTTACGGAAGAGTACGAAAGCATGTGAATTCTCAAAGTTAAAGTGCTTTTCTCTGTGGTACAGAGAGAAGAGTGTGCGTGCATGCGTTTTGCGGTGTAACAGAGACAAGTGTGTGAGCGTGCATGTCCTTGTGTTACAGGTGAAAGTGTGCGCGTACATGCATCCCAGAGTCACAGAAAAGAGTGCGTGCGCATGCATGTGTGCTTGTATCGGAGCGCAGCAGTGAACAGGATCAGCTCACGTGCGCGTGTGTGGAACAGGAGAGAAATGGAGCGTGTGTGAGAGCGTGTGTCTGTGTCACTCCACACTACAGTAGCTCAGAAATGACCTTCCCCTCAACTGCTAACGACTTCTGCAGGTTCCTTCAGCCAAGCAATGAGCGCCGCTCCCAGCCTTAACTCATGTTTACAGTCTCTCAAGAAGGTCCCCGATCTCTCGAAAAACAGTCCCAGCTGAGTCCATAATTCTGGCAACAGACCTGCATCCCTCTCTCCTTCACACCTACCGTACGCCCCCACGACACCCTTTATCCCCAAAAGGCGAGCGCCGAGCCCGACTGGGCCTCTTCGACTCTCCTCCACCTTCTATACCCCGATAAATCTGAGCAGCGCCTCCGGTGACATCACTACAATTATTCAGAATCAAGTCCGTTCTCCGTGGATAAAGCATAAAGAATAAAGACCTGCACTTAAAGAAGGATCAGTCACCGAAGCCATATGAACTAGCAGATTTCACACTTTGTTTTTCCCTTAACTGTGCATTAGATGTTACTGTGGGCGGTGTTAAGGTCGCGGTGATCATAACTACACAAGCAGTAAAAATAAGACAGTAGTTGTGTTGAGGAGGGAGGGTGTGAAAGGAGTGGATGCTTTGCACTGATGATTATCCAGCCAGAAAATGACTCCCACAAGCAGCATCCTTGAAAACTCTGCTTCCATCTGTGTGTTTCATGTGTGGTGTGTGTGTGTGTGTGTGTGTGTGTGTGTCTGTGTGGGGGGGGGGGGGGGGGGAGGGGGGTAATGAGAGAAACAGAGCAGCACTGTAAGGATGCTCAGAGTTTAAGACCTGAGGAGTCATTTACACTCTTTACAAGTCCCGAACATTCAGTCTCTCCCTCTCTCACATACGCACACGCACGCACACCTTACCTCACTCACACACACACACACACACACACACACACACTCTCTCTACCCAACTCACACACATTCACACTCACTCACACAGGCACACAATCACTAACTCATTAATACAAACTCACAGTCACTCATATTCACTTGCAATAGACTCAGCGTGCTCACACACTCACTCACACAAATTCGCACTCACTCGCGCACCGACTCACGCACCAAGCTGTGCACCAACTCACTAACTTACTGCCAACTCACTCACAATGCATGTAACCTCAAATTCAACCGCTAACTACAAATCTAGAGCGCGGGTGGGTGGATGGAAACGCATCCCCACTCCAGACCCCCCCCACCAGAGAGCCAGCAGGGGATGAAATCAATCAAACAGACTGGAATAACAAACAGATCAGGAAAATGCTCTACAGTTGTGAAAACGCGCACATCAAAGCAATGACCATTCATCAATCTGAGTGCAAGGGAGCGTCTCAAAATTCCACCCCGGAATTAACACAGATGGGCAAACTGCAAGATAAGGGCAGCAGAGGGATTGCAGGTGACTGAGTTTCAGACAATTACACATCCCTCTGGTGTCCGCACCAGGAGCTGGGGGACAATGAGAAACACCATTATACAAGCCCCAACACCGCGAGAGAGGAGGTACTGTCATATCCCTGACTGAACAGAGAGGGCGCATTTCTTCTACCCGAGCACTAAAACACACCTCATTCAAATTATTCGCTAATGGGGCCCCTCCTCAATGGCTTTGACTGGTTGAATCAGGTGCTTCAGTGTTCAGTGCGCACTAAAGAACCTTGTTCTTCTCTCCCTCCATAAGACCACATAAATTCCTGTTTTTGACTGCGACATTTTGTCCCGTTTCACAGAGGATCGAGGGGCCAGATTGTAACAATATAGATGACCCCCCAAAAACGCCCCAAGACTAAAGAAAAGACATAGAAACACATGAACAACATGAATAATCAAGTACAGACACTTATCTGCAAGCAGTTAGAATCCCTACATAAACATTTGTAATATTCTCACGAAATATTCATATATAAAACAGATATACGACAGACTGGTGCTCAGAAATAAAGAGCAGATATAAAGCAGCGTGACAACCCTCAGACTGAAACCACACGGTAAGTAATGCATGTGAATTTGTGCTGGCCTGTCAGCCGCCAGTGATTTGTGCAGCTTGATTGACAGCAGATAAGGCTTTTCCCAGCAGAACTGAGGAGGTCCTCTCGCAGTCGGGGTGTGACAGGGCCACGGATTTATGTGCTTTATGAGCATAATACACACTCCAATCTCATGCTTAAAGCAACGTGTGTGAACAACAGCACAGAATATACAGTATGACTCTGATGGACTAAGGAGGTACAGTAACACTTTATATGAGAGGTCAAAGAAACTGGCAAATCTAACGAGGATGTTAATTGTAGGGTACAAAGAAGTTCATCTGTACAGTTGATGTATTCGTACATCAATTGTTTATTTTAACACTACATTAGTTGATGCCAGTTCATTACGGAAGAAATTTAACAGTTAATGTGTTTGTTAGCAGAAAGCAATCCGATTTTTATACCACGATCTGCTAATGTAAACACCATGTCAGTAAATAAGTAGTTCATAGTAGTAGATGGATTTCTGTGCAAAAGAATATAGATTTCAAGTTTATGGAATGCACCTGTGAATTTGGAATTGAAGGCAACAAATAAATTACCCCAATGCCCCAAATAGTTGGGACGAAGTGTAAATTGTGAATAAAATCAAAATGCAATGACTTTCAGATCACTTGAGCCAATATGTTATCAACAGTAGAACATAAGATAACATTTCAAGTGTTGAAACTGAGACATTTTACATTTTTATCCACAAAATGAGTTGATTTCAAATTTTCTGGCTGAAACAGGTCTCAAAAAAGTTGGGACACAGGCAAAAAAAGGGCTGAAAAGCAATGAATATATCAGACAATCAGCTGAAAGAACATTTAGCAAGTAATTCAGTTAACTGGCATCAGGAGTGTAACAAGGGATAGGTCTCTTAGAGAGGCTGAGTCTCTCAGAAGTAAAGATGACCAGAGGCTCTCCAATCAGTGAAGGCTTGAGTAAAAAATATTGTGGAATACCTTGAAAACAATGTTCCTCAACGTCAAATTGCAAAGGCTTTGAAGGTCTCCTCATCGACAGTGCATAACATTATCAAAAGATTCGAAGAAACTGGAAAAATCTCTGTGCATAAGGGACAAGGCCAAAGACCTTTAC